>VZTB01000701.1:13344-28427 GCA_013397245.1 Thryothorus ludovicianus
AAAACAAATCTGCTTTAGTCCACAAAAATCCTTCAATGCTCAAAAATTAAAGACCTTCAACCATTTTCCAAGAACGACAAATTTCCATGTATCTTGGCTGTGATACTGCCAGTTTTTTTTATTCTCTAGGATGAGGACATCAATTTCAGAAGCTCTTGGGTAGCTGCTATTATCTTCATGCAAATATCACTGCCTTTCTTGCATTACCCTAACACAACAGCCAAATAAAAATTAAGTTCCTGCTGTGTTTCTGTACCTTCCTAAAAAGAAATTGAGATTAGTAATCCTGGAATTTTTTGACAAGGTTACAGTTACTACTACTGTCTCACACAGAACTTAAATTTTCCCTACCATTATAGACTATTTTGAACAAAGAACCTCAATGTCTGTTAAAAGGGGACTTCACCTGTTTGAATAATAATATCCAATGCTCTTAATGGCCTAGTTTATCCAAGACAACTACATGGGACTGGCAGACTTGAGTCACAGCTTCATGTCACATGCAGGATACCTTAAGCAATCTAAAAATGGGTATTAGTGCTGACACCTGGATTAATTCAGGCATCTGGATCCCAAACTGACCAGAAATCTTTTTGCATCTATCTGACTGCTAGATGGTATAAGAAAAAAAGGAGTATCTGAAACACGCTATTTCACTTACGCCACTGTTAAAAATCACCACCAGTAAAAAAACAAAACAAAACAAAACAAAACAAAACAAAACAAAACAAAAAAAAATAGGTCTGTTACTTAAAGATAGTGGTCTGAAAATTGGATTGCTATTCCGGTTTCTCAAGTCTGTAGCAGGCGAGAACTTCCCCACAAGGCAGAAAAAAAACAGAAGCAAAGCATAAAATCATACACTTCAATCTGGCAAAAAACTACCAGTGACGCTACATGAAAACCATAAATTCTAATTCCAATAATTATTTTATAGCAGATTTTAGGAGTTTTAGAAGTATAATAATTGCCTTTAAGGACAATGGTATTTTTAATCAGCCACTTAAAAAGGAAGAGAGAAAAGTGGTGAAAGACAGAAGTGATTTAAAGCAGTCAAATTCTATCCCATTACTTCCTGTGCATTGCCTAAAGGCTATGAGAAGTTAGCAATCACACTGATTCAGTCCCATCACTATGAAAAAGATGCAAGAAGGCAATGATGATGATTCTGGCAAAGAATTACTACTTTTCTCCCAGCACACAGAGAAACATATGCTGGATACAAGTATGTGATTTCTGTTCAAAAGGAAAGTTCTGTGTGAAGCTTTTCTAATCCACAGAGAAGATTCTGACTGAAATAACAAATCCCCAGTGGGTATGCAGTTCTGCAACACTGCTATGGTGAAGCCTGCTTCCTCAAGGAAGAAATGAAAGCTCTTGAAATATTTTTGGCTGTTCAAGAGAGGTCTACGTACTTATCTCACGTGCTTATAACTCTCCTTCATACAGGGAGTATAAAATAATTATGCACTTCAAATATTCTAAGAGTTCTGTTTCAATGAATGATCCACCTCCCTCAATTCCTCAAAAATTTTGCTTATAGCTCTAATTTTGCTTTTCCCCAAGAGCATGTTATTTCTCAACAATTTTTGATAGATAATATGCTAGCCTTAAGAAATATTTAAGTTCCAAGCCTTAGAGTGTGAACTTAGTCCAATCTTTTACTTCAGATGCTTCCAGGAATGTTCTGTGGCAAGAGTCCTGACTGCTCCACTGACCTCTCATCCTGTAAATTCTGGACCAGTCAGTGGGACAAAGTATTTCTGTCTACTACTTTAGTACCTCCTTTTGTATTCCTCTGATTTATGTCCATCAGGCAGTTGGGATTTACAAAAAGAAGAAACAGAAGCTAGAACATATTCACTACAAGAGAAAGATGAATATAAATCATCCTCTCCACACTTCCTGAAAGCATTTGACATTTGGGGCACTTTTAATCCATGTCAAATTCTGGCTGTAAGCCAGAAACACAGGCCCAAGCCAGTGAGCTTGGAAAGTGGCCACAGACAAAATTGAACTTCAGTTGTACAGGCAAGCACCAAATAAAACTGTATATTTCTAGGTCTTTTATGAATAAGTAGGCAAAATTTCTACAGCATGACTGCACTGGCAGCATTTCCTCAGTAGAGACTAAAATAAAAGAAAGGATATGGATACTAGTGTTGCAAAGACTAACTCTGGCCCTGGGTCTATTGATAAGAAAGCTAAAATCTTGCAATAACATGGTGGAAGATATACAAGATTTATAAATATATAAAACTAAATTACTATGAAGGGTTCCCCTACCATGCTGTAATATAATCTTAGTTTTATATAAATGTCATGAGCCTCAAATCAGTACAGAAGTACTTACATGGACAGATAAGGGAGATGTTTGCTGATGCATTACAGAGCACAAGAACGTGTCTACTCTTCTGAATTGGTAAGAAAATTTATCTCTACTGTTATGCTTTCTGCTATTGTTGCAATGGCCTGTCACAGAAGGCAATCACTTCCTCACATCTATTTCAAAATAAAGAACCTGCATAATCTGAGACAGCAGGGAAAAGAAACCCCCAAGAGTGTGGCAGTTCTCTCAGCAGATTATGTTTCCAGATCTTGGGATCCAACATCTAAAATGTGTGCAATGAAGTATCTCTAATCAAATAGCAAACTCCTGCAAAACCTCTTTCACACCTATGTAACTGACAGTAAAAAATCAAAACATACAAATTGATTAAATTTGTCAATTACTATTTTAGTGAGAGTTCTGAACACATTCACTTCAAATCCAAAGCTGCAGAAGAAGACTGGCTATTGGTTTGTTGATCGTACTAATTAAAGCATCAAGTCTTGGATTCCAGAAAGCAAAGATGGAAAGATAAAACATTTTACATTAAGTAGAATAATTTACAAACAAATAAAGTAGCACTTTAGCTCTGTTTCATGTATTTAGTATTTTTTCCTTCCATAATGACTGAGAACTAATTTTTTAATTACCACAACCTTCACTAAAGGCTGGCTTATCGTACTTTTAAAGCAATCACTAAGGAAAATATCTCTGCCCTTTTAAAAATTAATAACAAACAACAAAAGCTGTTAGATACGAGGTGAACTTCTGTGGAACTTTTTTTCAATTATGCTACAACAGATAAAACCATTTTCTGCATTTGTACAGTTTAAAACCTGGAACTCCACTGGCACAAGGCATTACAACATCCCAATGGCTGTACCATGGTGCCTCAGCTTACTTCTGCCCTGTGTATCTCTCAGGAGTTCATGCTAATAGCCTTGGCTTATTCAGTCACAACTAGTCTTCTGGCACTGAGCTCCACCTGCTGACAAGTCTCTCAAGTGTTGCAGAGCTTGCACAGCAAGTCTCAGTTTTGTCAACCAGCTCCAGGAAAATGCTGCAGTATGCAAAATAAATCTGCATTAAACACTTCTATAGTGAGAACAGCCTGTAATTTCAAACACATATTCTCAAAAGAAATGAGTTTATGCCTTCACGAATTTTTTTTTTACCATGTAAGGAAAAACGAGAAAACACATTAAAGTGGCACAGAGAAAATCACTATATGATTGCTAAACAAAATAAATTACTATTTTATATTAACTAAATCTATTGCCTGGATTAAGCACTCCCTGAAGAATTCCTGTTCTGTGACAATTTCCAAGGCAATACTGATGCTGTAAAGTTTAAAGCTTTACCATGAAATGCCAATCATCATAATTGTATGTAATTACCTGAGTAAATGTTTAGTTGGCAATATTCAAAAATTAATTATGATTTTATTTCTAAACTGATCATCAGACATATAAAAGTTTAGTTGTTGTTGTTTTCTTGTTTTTATATGATTTTATTTCTAAACTGATCATCAGACATATAAAAGTTTAGTTGTTGTTGTTTTCTTGTTTTTAATTACCATGGACTACTGCCATACATTGTTGATCATATTAACAGCAAAAATATACCTTATGTACCTTAAGACAAATGACACAGGGCACACATCCACTGACTGAACGCCTAAACATGGAAAAGTTAGCTCAAGTAGCTTCTAGAGCTTCCAGTTAATTTTTAGAAAGTGACATAATACATAACACTTCGGATACTACTATATTTTTGTCAAAAGATATCTATTTACAAGGAATAACCAGCTTTTCTTAGTATCTCCATACTTTAAGTACAGAAGAAAATGTGAACTATAAATCTCCCATTAACATAGTTGTCATGGGTTGCAATGTAAAATATATTCATGGGTGTGTTATTCTATTACCATCCTTAGAACTGGGTTGGGGATAGTGATGTAATCTTCTGTTGATAAGACAGCTGATAAGAAACCATCAAGAGCAGTCTCCTTATCTCCTCCATGGCCCATCCTCCCTCCAGGGATAGGTCTTCTGCTAATGGGCCATTAATACACTGATAAACTTCCATCATCCCATTGGGAAATGCTCCAGCCAGGGAGGGGAACCGAGCCCCTGTACCTGGATAAAAACTTGAGACTTAGAACACCAAGTCAGCCTTTTCCACTGGACTCCCAGAGTAAGAAAAGGTCCATCTATCACCACTGGACCTCCAGCGGAGGGCTGCACCTTTTCTCCAGGACCACTGCTTCAACAGAGCCACAACTGATTCTCCAGGAGGACTGCAGCCACCATTGCAAGTAGACTGCTGCCAGCAGGGTGTCAGGTTGTATTCTGACTCTGTCAGTGGTTTTTCTTTATTGCATGTATTTTGTTTCCCTTTTGTCTTATTTTCCCTTTTTCTAATAAATTGTATTTCTGACTTGGGGTGTCTCACTGGTTTTGCTTCTGAAACCAGAAGAATAGTGAATGGCAAAAATGCATAACTCCGAGGGGCTCAAACCCAAGATTCTGAACTTGTAGTATCATCAGCATTATAATTATCTCAGTCTTGAATGGATAAGTCAGTAGAAAAGTATAACTGATAGTAACAAAAAAATGTTTCAGTCTTCCATATACAATGACAAAACTGTTAAATGCAATGTTCAGAAGGAACAAAAAATACATTTTTTTTTCACTCCATGCTATGATATCCTGATTGAAAAAAAGAGAATTGTTTGGCAGTTTCCTATTTTTCCTGAAATGAGTACATGCCTACCAATACACAGCAAACAAATTTCAAAAAATATATTGACTAAAGCAAACCATATTAACGACACTAACAGAAAACAAAACTTTCTACAGTTAAGAGAGGCAAAGAAAGAAAAAGGAAAAAAAGTTGAAACACATAAGATTACACTATAATGTAATATAGTGTATAGTATATTACATTATAGTGTAAATGGATAGTTTATACTATCTATTTATAGTGTATATAAATTTGTATATATAGATATAGTGTATATAGATTTATAGTGTAGTGATATTTACTACATCCATAATATATAGTGTATAGATACACTATAATGTAAAATAGTGTATACTATATGATATTAAAGTGTAAATAGATTTTATAGTGAAAATATACACATTTACTCTATAAAAACACATCTAATAGCATTTCAGCATTCTACTCGTTAGTAATTTATACAGTTACCTAAAGTAAGAGAAGGGATGCAAAACAATTTGCAAACTATTCCACCATGAAATTGGCTCTATTTATATGATATAAATACTTAGGAGATATGAAACAAAATTGCTTTGCATATCCTCTTTTAAATTTTAAATTACAAAACAAAAATATTACTTGTGACTTGAGGACACAAAAATTTGCTTCATACAGATGCTGACAATACAAGCCAACTATGATTTTATAATTCTTACCAAAAAAAATTGTAAAACAAGTGCTTACAATTAGTTTCTGAAGAGGAATAAATAATGACATTCAAGTGTAACAGAGTAACATTTAGATGAACTGCTCTCAGAAAAAGTGGAGAAACCTTAATGAATTTGTAGCTGAAGAAAGAGTTATCCTCTTGAATGATACTAAGATAAGCAATCAGCAGCAAGAACATTTCATTTCTGATCTTTTACAGCCCTATACTTTTAAGGAGTTTTATTAAAAAATAAAAATAATTAAAAATCACCGGATGTTTATTTACATCAGAGTATTATTTTTTCATCTTGAGATATAATCAAGTCTGTCAGGTCAGGGCGATGCCAGACATGAGCACGGACTGGGAGAAAGAACACACCAAGGGCAGCTCTGCAGAGGACTTGGGGGTGCTGGTAGACATAAAGCTGAACATGAGCTGACAGTGTGCTCTTGCAGCTCCACCCTGGGCTACACCCAAAGCATCGTGAGCATCAGGACAACGGAGGCAACTCACTCCCTCTACTGCGCCCCTGTGAGATCCCGTCTTGAAAACTGGACCCGGGTCTGGGGTCTTCAACACAACAAAGAGATGGAACAAGCCCAGAGGAAAGCCACTAAACTGATCACAGGGCTGGAGTACCTCTCCTAAGATAGCAGGCTGAGAGGAGCTGTTCTGCCTGGAGAATGGAGAGAAGATCTCCAGGAAGATCTCACTGAAGCCCTTAAGAACTTAAAGGAAGCTCATAAGAAAGATGGAAGCTGACTCTTCACACTGGCAGGCAGTGATATGATGAGGGGAACCAGTCTTAGTCTAAAAGAGGAGATGTTCCAGCACCTGAGCAGAGTCTTGCTCTGCCGGGAACAGAGCACATGAGCTGTGAGAGAGAAGACAGCCCCAGTACTGACAGTGACCATGCAACATCACCTTAGTCCTCCCTTAATGCTCCACTGCAGGTGGCCCTTTTCTGTGCAGAGACAACAGGCCTGACTGCTTCTGGCTCACTGGAGTGACCAGCTGGGGAAGAGGTTGTGTGAGAGAAAAATGCCCCAAAATCTGTACTAACTCTCAGCACTTCTACTATGTGCTGCAGAAGAAGATAGCTGAGGTATAAGAGCTTATCCAGCATCACAGGCATCAAATAATTTAATGATCACCTCAAATCCCTTCTCAGAAAGTAAGGTCAACACCAACACCATCAGACATGTTTAGCTCTGTCTTTTTTCAAACTCAAAAGCTGGTAGAATTCTTTACTGAGGTGCAGGAGCTGTTGCAGGTCCTAAGGTAAAAAACAGCATGTGCAGCAGGACGAACAGGATCCAGTGCAGACTGCAGTGGATCACAACCATTTCCTTCTGGGGCAATTTGTGCTGATCCCAAGGCAGCCTCAGTACCACTGGCCTGCATGTAAATGCTGTACCCTGCACATGTAAATGCCGAACCTAGCTGTGGAAATAAAGTTGCCTGCTTTCACAGTTAACCATGTTTTCAGTCCCATTCAGTCTCCTGTACAAGACAAGGACTTCCACATCTGGCATCCGCAAAAAAAGTGTGCGTGCCCTCCTGGCAAGCTTTGCCTTGAAGAAGCAAGGGAAGTGGTAATTCTGCATAATTTACTTTTCAGATGAAATTTAACACATCACACTTCATGACAGGTCTTCTCTGCAAAGTAATTTGAATTATCAGCATTATTTTCATAAAAAGTGAAGGCACTCTGAACTCTCAGATAACATAGGCCAAATGGAACTACATAAATAAAAGCAAGTGATTTAAAGTATATAATCCATATTAAAAATTAATGTTAACATTATCTCTGACCTACAAATGTGTCCCTGATTTATTTTCTCAAGTTGCCTTAACAGTAAATTTTACAAACTGCTTTAAAAAATAAAACAACAAAAACCCACAATATCCTCTATTTCAGCTGACACAACATCACTTAGTGTGTTAAGTATTTCTGCCTCCTTTTGTACCAATTTCCTGTTCCCATTTTACCCTCTCCCTGAGAAGCTGACCAGACTGCTTCTCATGATTAAGCCCCTTTCTAATTCCTCTCATGGTTTTTCTCTGCAACCTTGCATTGGGTTTAAGTGGCAAGATTTTGTAAAGGGGTGAATCCTGGTGCAACAGAAGGTGTTGAAAGGGGCTGGAACTAGGCAATCTCAGAAGTTCCTTCCAACCCAAACCATCCTATGACTCCATGTTTCCCCTTCCCCTGCCCTTCTGCAGAGGCCACCATGCCCTGGGCACAGAACCAGCCACCATTGTGCCATCTGCCCTTGGGCACTGCAGGCCCACCAGTGGCTGCACTGGAGATGATGAGCCCTCACTCTTTGCTGGTGGCATTGGATGGAGGTGACATGATGCTGGCAGTGATGGAGCTGCTGTGTCTCTGTCCTGCTGGCCCTGTGGAGGCCTGCACTCAGAACACAGGATTATTTTCTCCCACTCACTGAAAGAGAGGTTTAGACGCCAGAAAGGAGACTTCGGTAATATTGAGCTGAAGGGAAAGAGTACCATTCTAGACTCGTCATCTCAACTAAGCCTAGCAGACAGTAATCACTATCACTACTAGAGGATATGGTATTAGATAACTAACAAGATAGCCTGCCTCAAAAATATTCCAAGTCTCCTAAACTTTTGCAATGATTATCCTGATTCTTCTTTTCTCTTTCTTAATCTTTTTGTACCTTTTAAACTTCTAGGTCACAACAGCATACAAGCTTTGTAAAATAATGTACCAGTGTAAATGACAACCACCATATATTGCTTTGTAAATATTAAACAGCAGTGGAAGTAAGAGAATGCTGACAATCAAGTATAATTGTAGAATGGGAATCAAACGGTTCCACAAACAGAGGAAGAAAAAAAGCTTTCCTCTCAGAAACAACCATTTAACTATCATTTCACAGAGCTACTGCCCCATGGGCTAAAAAGAATGTCAGACTAAACCTCAAAGAAAAAAAGTCACAAATATCTCCTACATGTCAAAACTAATCCACAAAGGCAAACACTACTCTTCGTCCCTTTTGTAAACAGTACTGTTTGTTTGCTTTTTTATGTACCCTACAAACTCTGCACATAGCTGCATACAATGAGAAAAGGAAGCAATACAAAGTATTAGCAAAGCAAGGTATTTATTTAAACTACATGAGGTCTCACCAGACAAAAAAAAAATCCTTTTAATTATTAAGAGCATGTAAACATTTAAAAATAAGTTGCAAAGAAACCAAGGTTTATTTCTGCTTAAGAGTAATTACAGTTCATAAAATTAATTTCTCAATTATATAACACATGTAGCAATTCCAAGCTTTTGCTGTTAATTTTCTGTCTACAACTGTAAATTCATTTCTTCAACAAAGCCAAGGAAATCACCAATAGCTACTCAGTCACATTTACTAAATCCATGTAAGGGTTGAGACTTTTCTTTGTGTAATGAAAATCTAAACATCAAGTGTAGAGAAGACCAATCCAAGTCCCCAGACACAGATTGTCATGAGTTACTGCCATTTAAAAAGCAAAAATATCTCACAACTGAACTTCTTGTCCAAACAAGTCTCCGAAAATGTGAAGTCCATTCACTTTAAATTACCTCAGTGAGTATCTTAATACTCTTATCTCAGGTGTGAAGAACAGTGGCAGGGCTATACAATTCAGTAAAACAAATGTAAAACTTACCATAGAAGTCACTGATCTGGCATCTTCTTCGTAATTCACTACAGGTGGTGGCTCTTTCCCATCATTCTCTTGAACCTTTTGTTCCAGTAGTTCTTTCTGGGCTGCAAATTTTGCCTCAGAGCATCTTAATTGCTGGACTGTTTGCTTAAGTTCTTCAAGTGCTTGCTTTTGGCTCAGCAAGAGTACAATACTGCAAAGAAAAATAACAGTTTAAAAATGTACATGATTCAAAATAGTTTATTTGCTTCATAAAAGCTGGGAAAAAAAAAAAGCATGACAATTCCTCAACATAATCATTTATTCAAAGGTTAGGCAATTATAGAAAATTTTCAAAGCAACAAGATAATGCAAGCAAACATTCATTCTCTTCTCTCTATCACAAAAACCATGTTTAATAAATATAGGTGAAACTCCTGTTTACATCCACTTTTGACTAAATTATTTACAAACACTGGGGTCCTCCCTCACTTAGGGATTAAGTAAATTTTAGATAATGATTTCAAGTGATGAGAAATTCACTCCAATCTGTGTAGTCATTGCAGTAGTAATTTGCAATATTAAACTCACCTCACATCCAGTGTAAATTCATATGGCATCACATAAGAGATACATGTTCTTTTCCTCTGCACCGTAAGTATTTGTGGACAGCATTATAACTGCCTTACAAAGCTAAATAAATTCATCTTCATGAAGAGATAAAAAACTTTTCATCTTCTGCTTATTTTTAAAGTTCTTTTCTGAATACCACTCTATACTCATACTTGTGAATACTTGAGACAGTCACGATTAAATCATATCGAAGAACATGCACTTAGAACATCTGCAGGTACCCAAAAGACTCTGTTATCCCAAAGAACTGCCAAAACCAAAGACTGACAGAAGCTGCCTAAGAGACACAATCACCCACATGTAATACAGACATCCTTAAAAACACTCAACCAGAGCACAGTGACCTGTGGTCTACAACAGGTGCAGTGTCCTCACAGTCTACAAGAACAGATGAATGGGTAAATTGAACAGAGCTATGAAGAATGAGGACAATGCCTTGACGACAGGCCCTCCTGCAAGCCCTACCCTTGAAGAAAAAAAGAAAGACAAAAGTTGTTCATACAGAGATTGATCCTTCACAAACTGCTGCTCAGCCAAATGAGTTTTCAAATGAGTTTCAAAGTAACAGGGAAACCACCTGTTATAAAATCCTCTTTGGCAGGAAAAGATACAAATAATATCCATATAGGTGAGCATTATTCCAAGTCACTAATGAGCAAAACTCTGCACTGTCATCAAAATGATCATTCATTCAAAAAGGATAAGTGTGAGGTTTGCAGACATGATTCTCAAATCTGAAACTGAGATTTGGCATAAGCCCGCACATATTTAAAAGCATCAGAAAAGCAAATAAACAAAGTCATCCTGAAGATAATGTGCTTTCATCTGGTCTCCTTTATGAGAGAAAAAGGACATCACCATGTGAAAATAATAGGCTTCAACCATCAGCAAGGCTTTGGTGAATATACACTGGCTGGAGGGATATCCCCAAAGACAGAATGGTTTCAGCTGATCAGGACACAGGGATAACAAGACATACTCTGCTAGTGAAAAGTCATTCACAAGCTAGTCTCTTTCTGAACTGTGGCAAAATGGATTAAAATCTGATTTGGTTTCCCAAATCCAGCTTTCAGTGCTTGCCACTCCAGTCATGCACAAGGAATTAGAATCTATAAAATTATCTGCCTGTGGATTGCATGAGTGCAAATTTTAAAGTCCTTGTTGCTAGTAATAGCTACTAGCAACTTCACAGAGTGAAATCTTGTGTGAAGGATCCCTGCAGATCAGGGCAACATATAAGAAAGTGGTAAAAAGGTGAACAAATCTAAACCCAAATATTTAATATTCTATCATGTTGGAAGGGCAGATGGTATGTTTGACATATGCATATATAAATAAAACACAATTAAAACATTTTCTGTGTTGAAGGTAATATTATAATTTGAAGATGGAAAGGGATATTAGTGCCAGGATAATAGTACCAAGACATTGTCATAAGGTGTGACCTTATGGAGTCATAACCAAACCCAATGCAACAGCTGCACAAGATATTCTGGGGACAAGTAAATGCTGAAAACATTCTGATCACTCTGCACAGCAACTAGAAGTAAGGTGAAAAGTAAGTTTGTTGGAGGTAGGCATGACCAATGACAAATCATAGCAAGGATAATTTCAGGGAAGTCTTTGCTGTACAACTAGATTTCTAAGCCAGATTCCCTGCCTTTTAATAAGACGAACAGGTACTGGAACAATTTGAATGGAAATCATCTCCTCAACACCATAAACATCTGCTAAAGGATCAGTCAGAGTAGCCTTCACACAGTAAGAAATACAGAGATGGTCTAAACTATTTTCAGGGATTGATAACTGGCAACAAAACAGTACTGAGGGGGGGAAAACCAAACAACACCCCTTCAAAATCAACTAGTTCAAATACTATGCTACTTATCCTTTAAGTAGCATACAGCAAAGAAGACAGGTCAAGAACCAAAAATTGGAAAATGCACACTGTGAGTTCACGTGAACTTCAGTGAAGAAAGGACACAAAATACCTAATCAGAACACTGGTATCAGATACATAAATAAAGTTTTGGATGTGAATTAAATACTATACAATGTTTCATGTGATAAAGTTCTGTCAACAAAGAGCGTCAAGACTCCTTCAGTGAATGATTACCAGAAGAATTTGCATTCCAATTTACTACCAGTACTGTAAATGAGTATTTATGACCAAATTAGTAAGATTAGGATTGATTGCAACAAGAATCAGAGAAATATCACTACAGACAAAAGTTTTCTTTATCTGTTGTATTGACATCAGTTTAGAAGAGTATGTGAGCATTTTTTCTAACCAAAGATAGAAGAAAAACTCAAAAACGTTGCCCAAGAACGACTCTTTATAATAATGTTTTATTTATGGTGCACTAAAGCACTCACTAATTTCTCACCTTCGTATTTACTATGCAGTACCATGGGGCATGAGATTTACATTTTTTACATTTACACTTCTGTAAAGGAAATGCAAAGAAAAAGAATGAACTTAACCTGATGTTAAGGAAAATATATTACTGCATAAGAAAGAGTCTTCCACACAACTCTGAAAGTCTTTCACAGAATTACACCTACACAAGAAATTATGCCAAACCAAAAGGCAACTGAACTCACTTATCTTCTTTGATCAAGTTAACTGAATTAATGAAATTAATTCAGTTTGGCTCTTGAGCCATGCCAAACTATGACAATTACATTAAACTTATGTAGCTGCTCAATTCTTCAACAAGTTGGGGTCTGCAGTGGACAAGGAGTATTTTAGAGACGAGAAACTAACTTGTCATTGTTTTTACAGTAATTGCTAAACACAAAAGCAGAACAAGATTAGTGAAGGTTATTTATTAGATAAGTTTTAGGTATTCTATTATAGACATTGTTCCCCTTCAAATTACTGTATTTTGAAATTTAATTTCAACTTACTCCGATTTTTTTTCACATGTCTTAGACGACTCTTCTATTTTTTTCTCTAGTTCCAAAACAAGTTCCTCTTTGGTCAAAAGGGTTTGCTGTGTCTGCATCAGTTCTTCTATTACTGTTTTTAACCTGTAAAACAGATTTCAGAAACTCAAGCTGTGAATGCATAAACTGTATATATCTGGGAACATTTTTATCTTTTTCCTGAAGATGTAGAAGAGCATTATTTTTATCTTTTTCCTGAAGATGTAGAAGAGCATTATTTTTTAGATTATGTTACTCAGTACTTGGTGACAGTTTTTTCATTTTTTTGTGTGGCTAGACTTTTCTATAGTTCATATGCATTATTAGAGAGTCTATACAACCCTCGGTATACATATAAGGTTACAGAATAATCTCCTACCTGCAGGCCCTCCTACTAAGAAAATATTTTTTCCAGAATATGGAAAGAGTTTCACAAATTAATGCCTTCCTAATATACTGCTAATTATGAGATGCTTTAAGAAAGACAAGAGCCTTCCAATTCAGAAAGCATGTGCTAAATAAATACAGAATCAGTAGCTGGATTCTATTCACATCTAGAAATAGCAGAAGTATAAATGATCGCCTTTTGTTATAATAGTGATTGCATCTTTCTTCAGAATTATCCTCTTTAGGTTAAAATCTCTGGTAATGGTTAATTCAAAGTAAAGATAAACTGTAGAAAACAGAGAACGGGTATTACACTTTAAAGTCATTACTGACACTTCATCATTATCCTAGTAAATATTCCAATGACAAAAAAAAAATCCATGAACATATGACACTTGCATTCTGAACAATGCAGGTAAAAGGCTTACATAATGACAACTTCTAAAATGCGTATCAATCAAGAAATTGTTAAATCAAAACAATCTCTTATAAATAAGCATGTACATCTTGTTTCCCTTTTGACATTTATCTACACATCTTACTAAACTATCTTACTGTATTTCCCCTATATTTTCAAGATCAATTTCAATTAAATACTGAAATAAAAAGTGAAACACAAGCAAAATATATGTAGCAATTACCACTGCACAGATCTACAGCCCAAGACCATTCTAGACCAGGGAGTGGCACACTCAACTCCTTAAATATCTAGGAGGCACATTCCACACGTCTGTACATACCAAACTGAATTATTTGATTCCAAACACTGAATCATTCCTCTCTTCCCAATATATTTTATACAATGTTGATTATATAGAATAATCTGCACTCAATCATGCATTTTATTCTAGGAGATTAAAATCAATAAAAAAAGCAGTAGAGTGAACGACCAAAATTTATCTCCCAGAAGACAAACCTTCTACATGTGTTTGTTTTGAGATAAGATAAATACCTAAAATATTTCTCTCCAATTAACATCCTCATAGCTCCACTTTTCGTATGCATTTTTATTAGTTTTAGGCTGTCAAAATCTCTATGCTGAACTTCTCTATGTTTTCTTATACTGGATCTCCAACTTCTTACTAACTAACTTTTTTATTTTAATACCTTGCTAAAGAAAGAAATTTACTGCTTTTTGATCAGCTTTCTAAACAAAATTTTAATCAACATTGTATTTGCTTAACAACTGATTTACAGAAAACAGATGTTTTACCTAATGATCAAGCATCAATAGTTCAATAGTTGATCAAACTGATAAGACTAGAAGGAATGAGTACATACATGCAAATACAACATTTTCATTATTTGACCACATCCAAAATACTAGATTTTATATTCCAGCATCCGATTAAAACATTAAGTTGATGTAGTTCTTCCTGAAACTTCTGAGATACTGAGGACATTTTTATTTACCTCAAAGAAAAGAAAAAAAAGCTACCAGGTACAGCAAAATCACTTGCCTCCTTGCATTCAACATCTATTCTTTGTTTAACTTTGATTCAAACTGGCTACAGCTGACAACTCCACATCTGTCTTGTATCATCTTGGCTGTGGTTTGCCAAAGGAATGTTCTTGTGGTGTCATATTTGCCTTCCGGATACAACTAGTTTACAAAAGGGTTTCTATGACTTAATAGTTAATCACTATAACACTTTAAAAATCACACAATACTCCTATCTGGAAACCTTCCTTTCATATTGCTTTGGTTTTAAGGTCCATTCT
>VZTB01000701.1:28469-62156 GCA_013397245.1 Thryothorus ludovicianus
GCTTTGGTTGTAAGGTCCATTCTGCTGCAATTATCAATTAAAATAAATGCTTGATCTTAGAGAACTTTTATTTCAGAAGGATTGGATATTACTATACTCATTGATCAACCTTTAGCTTATTCTGGTTGCTCCTCTTAGCTTTTAATCCATGTCTCTTCAAAGCAAAAACTTTTATTCTGCTACACTTTTCAGAATTTCTCAGTAATATTCAGTGACATCTATGAATAGTTTTCAGGAAACACCATAACTCATTCATAGAGGGGTTAGCTAGTCAACACCGATTTTTAACTACCTCCTGTTGTCAAAATTTTATTCATAAATAGAAGTTTACTTTAAAATTTAAAAAACAGTTTTCTCATCATGCTCCCTTAAAATATACATTGTTAAACAGTTATGGATGCAGAACTGTCATTTTTCCACTGCATACCCAATAAAACAGCTGATTCAATCAAATATTATTGATTATAAATCAATATATGTCTTTGAATATTTTAAATCCTTCAGAAATAAATCCATATAATGTGCATTTATTTCTACTTATTTGGTAGATACTGAAGGTAGTTCTCCTCTGCAGAAATAATGTACCATTTTAAAGCTCCAAGCCCATGATTTAAACATTGAAGATCAAAAGTCAAATTTCTATTGTTTCATCATGAAGAGGGCTGACTTTTTAAAAGTCACCAACTATGGATAAATGATGCAGTACACTTCCCTTACTTGCAAATTTCTAGTCACGTACAGTTGACAGAAATACCTGTGGGGTTGGTTTTTTTTTTGGCTGCAGTAGCTTTAAGGCACGACTGTAACAAGTCTAAAACACAGCTAACAAGATCTGTAAGTAAAGACAGTTACTGAGAACAGTAACAAAAAATGAAGGGTTCTCACCTGCATTAAAAAGCAAAAGGAGAAACAGGATAATAATAAACAGTTTTTAGTCCCAGGGGACAGTGGAGCTTCAGAAACAATCTGCGCTGCCTAGTATGTTCATAATAATCCAAATAAAAGGACAGTTTGAAAAGTGATAAAGAATGCTGATCAGATAATGTTATTTGAGGTAGGAGGAAGGCTCTGAATAAGAAGAATAAAAAAGGATTATTCTGGACCTTATGACAATCTATACCAGGGCTGTCATTTCAGTACATATGGAAATAGGCAAAAAAATAGTGGGGAAAAAATAACCCAAAGATTTATTTATGTAGAGAATGGAGCATGGTTCTAAAATGACCATTACCACTCAGAAACAACATCTTGGAGACACAGTAGATGATTTCAAGTCAGTGAAAACACTGGCTTGATGAGCTGCTGGGATGAGAAAATTATTGATTAAAGAATGCTTCTGTAGGATCTGTTAAAACCAAAGCAGAATATGAACACAGGAAACCTTAGAAGGCCTCCCTCTAAACTGTGTATACAGACCTGTGAAATTCTAGTCATTCATCTCAAAATCAATATAGTAACCTTGAAAACATTCAAATAAAGACAACCAGATGGATAAAGGATGAGTAAGTTTTGTGAAAGGACAGACTAAAGCTAAAAGATCGCTCTGAAAAAGGTATCACAGAGCAGAAGTTTAACAGAAATTTAACTTAACAGAAATTTATATTATCATAGGCAGAAGGGAATAGATTGTACCTCTTCCCTTCCAAAAAAAAACTTAAGAGCCATAAAAAAAAAATATTTAGCAGCAGGTTCACAAAATAGGAAGTTGATTTCTGGAATTCCTTGATCAAAAATTCTAGGAACAACAGATACTTTTGCACACAGAACCTGACTGAAAAAGATCACAGAAGAAAAATACTTCCAAGTATATTACAAACTACTTCCACAGCCATTAAAGACATTTATCTCAAAATATTTCAGAAGTGAAAATTATAGGAGGCTGAAGAAATAACAATATCTGATCATCCTGTTTTTGTTCTCCTCTCAAGACTTTTCCCTACTGTCTGACATGGGAATGAAGAAAGTTGAGTGTCCATCTCTGGTCTGACCTAACATGATTTAACTTCTGTTTTTCTCAGAATCCTAAATCTATACCAGTGAACGCTTTGAAGACAGCAACACTTAACAGAGCTATCTAATTCGTGTTCCAGAAAAAATGCCACATCATTTCTCACTCAAACTTGCAAAGTCATTTAAAGTGGGTGAATGTAAGATTTGCAACAGAACACAAGGAAAACTGAAAATGCATATATGTAGCTAAATATATAGATATACATTTATAACACAATTATATATTTCATCAGAAATGTTTATTAGAAAAGCAATATTTCATCTTTACTATTTAGATATACTGCTGTCTTATTTCTAAACAGTTGGATACAAAAGGCAAGCTAAACACAAGTTTTTCTTTTTAAGCTATGGAAGGCAGAATCTTTGAAAAAATTTAATATTCTGTTGAAAAGGGAGGCTCAGTATCTTGTTACTGTGCTTAAGTACATCAAGATGTACAACATCTACAGAGTTTAAGCAGGAATAATCTTAATGTAGTAATGATGCAGCTTATTAACAAGAGAAACATGTTTAAAGGAATTGGTGGAGGCTTAATTCTCATGGGATCCTTTCATAAGATAAAGCTGCTTCATGATAAGGAGGCAGATACTTCATATAAAAAAAATATTTCAAAAAAGTAATTAAATCATACAGAAAAAAAAAGAGAGGATTATTAACAGCCTTAAAAAGGAACTAATAAAATCTAGAGTTTCTGTCATGCTGAGGAAACACAGACATTAGAATAACCTGCAGAAGAAAGGTTGCAAGATGTTTACATTTTAAATACTTCACTCTGATTTTTGTTTTCAGAAAAACCTACAAGAAATAAGGATCACAGTTTGGTTAAGCAAATTAAATTTAAAAAAAAAAAAAAGTAAAAATTTCCACAATATATCATTGACATCTTACTTTCATCAATTATATTTTCTAAAGGGAAAATACTTCAAATAAGTCAAATATGAACTGAAATACAGTAGACACAGCAAAAACATCATCAACTAATAAAATTCTGAATTTCCCATTTTTAATGCATGATTAACATTTGCAATCTCACAAGTGACTATGCAGGACATTTTATGTCAAAAGTTGAGGCTGATTACTTATGAACATAATCACAGTCAAATCGTTCCCCATAACAAATGATTAAAGGTAAACCTGGTAAAGTAATGAAAATATTTAACTAGGAATAACAAAACACAGAGAGGTAGTTCATCACCCTGAATGGTTAAAAGCTCTCTGAAATGCTATTAAACAGCTACATCTGTGTTACTAAGTTAATGCATTCTAAAGGTTACAGTAATGAATAACAATCTACTTTTAAATACAAAAGCAAACATTTAAAAAACAAGAAAAATAAATTTATTCATTAAAATTTTCTAAACAGAGATTTAAATCACTGACCACGTAACTCTACTTAATGGTTTCATCAGAATATTTTTCTGATTTTCCTAGGGTAGTGAATGTAGAAACACTTTTGGGAAAATGAACCACCGCATTCTCAAGGAGGACTCATGGTAGATTTGGGGCATCTTATTAACTGGCACAAAGAATAACATACATTAAAAATAACAGCATGTTTTTGAGGAGACTAAGAAGGATTTTGTGCAAATTTTCCCAGTGTGGGAAAGAGTCTGTAGCCTGAAAATACTACACTTAGAAATGAGACCTTAAAAATGGAGACACAGCCATGCAAGGATCTGAGTGAGTATAGCTATAACAGAGAATAGCATTTCCAAATGATGAAAGATGTGTAAAGAGACTTACATGACTTGCAAACTTTCTGCTGTTAAATTATTCCACATGATCTCATTAGCTTGAAGGTTTTCATTTTCTTCTAGTAAAGACGTATCAAACTCTATTTCTTGTTCAACAACTTCTGATGACCTAATTTAGTACATAATTGTTATCATTTCAAAATCAACATGTATCTATGAATAGAGTATAGAGCAAATCATTAGGTTTTGAAGTATTTCATTAACTAGATTACAGTTAAAACTATATATAAAATGAAAGGACAGATAGCAATTGGATACATATTCTTTTTCCTGCAAAAAAATATAATTCTAGAATCTCATGAGATAATAAAATGCACTACAATTCTTTGAATCAAATTCACAGCACAATCAAGGTTCTCAAAGACTGTCAACGTGAATGATTGACTCTTACCTGCTTCCATAATAAACTGGCATGTGATGACCATCAATTCAAACTTAACATCAACAGAAAGATAATGCAAGTAGTCTTAGAGCTATTTCTTCATACACAAAAACAGAACAATAGTTTCACAAATGGGAAATACACTTTTTAAGTAAGAACTTTTTGTATTATCTGCATGCTCTGAAGTCTCACCCTGCAATAACTGCAGAGTACAAAGGCACCTAGAGTTGACTTTAAACTAGAACAAGTTTAACCCAGAATATAAATTGCATCCAAATTAACAGTAAATTGGCTCACGTTGAGTCTAAACTATAACGTGTAGTCTGTTGTCAGTATCAAAGTTATGGCTCTTCTCTTGTAACTGGAAATTTGTCTTTCTAGAGTCAGTCAAACAGACTGTTCAGCCAGCTTTCTGTATGTGCAAAATAGAACAATTTCAAATTAGGATGAAGTTTTACAAGTAATAATGTAAAAGGAACCAAACAGAAGTAAATTCCTCTGACCACTTAAGCAGTTGCAGTTTAATGCAGGGCTTTCTCAAGAAGAAACATGAGGTGAAAAAGCTTACCTGTGAGTATCTATGAAGTCATTATATTCAGAGTTAGGGTCTATCTGTTCCACCGAAGTCTGGATCTCTTTATGGACATTCACAATCTCTTCTGTTACAAGACTGGTGATCTCGCTATACTCATCCAAGATCCCTTTTCTAGAGAGGAAAAAAAATTCTAGTGTATAACAAGGCACTGAAGGCATAGATGGCACTGAAGATTCTTCAAATTTTCAATTTGCTGTTTCTACAAACTCTTGCTGCAACTGGCTAAAAAGGGAAAAATAAGACAATATATTATTCAAAGAAACAATGCATCACCTGAGGCCTTTCCTCTACAGGCTTAGGCTGGCTAAGGTCTCTTAAGAAAGACCATGCTCCTGTTGATTTCAGGGCACCAACACACTGCATAGCTAAACTAAAAACTGGAGAGATTACAAAGAAAGGGAATATATAGAGTTCATTCAGAAGATGATGCTCTTCTTCACATAGGACTTCCCATGCTTCCTATAACCTACACTGATGATTTTCAAGTTTCATGACAAAATATATTCTGGCATAATGCAAAATGATTTACAGAAATGTGTGCATTTCCTTTCAACGTTGGTTTTCTGAATTGTTTTTACGTTTATATATATATTATTTGTCATTCAGACAAAAATTGGCATAAATCACAAGTAAGCATATATTTACAAGAAGAGAGAAAACTAACCAAGAAGTTTTCTGTGAGAAAGTAAAAGCCACCTAAACTTGTCTTCATCTGCTTCCAAGAGTGGGAAAAACCAAATGAAATGTGAATGTCCGAGGAAGAGGTGGTATTGTGGCACTACACTTAATAGCATCCAGTGACACATACTCAGAACACTCTTCTATTCTCCTTAACTTTACTTTTCCTTCATTATGTACCTTCATAATTAATTCTTATTTAATTTTTATCTCTGATAAATTTGCTAGCTTACCAAGATCTGAAGCATGATCAATTTTGGCTAGCCAAATATGCAGAGAAACAAGTATAAATACATTTTTCCCAGATAAGATCTCAAGTTATGTTTGCTCTGTAGTAAAGAATGGTGTGACGGGATTTTTTCAATGCATTTGTTCTGAGCAGAACAAGAGAGGGCATTAAATCTTGTCTTTTCTGAGAACATCATGTGTGAAAAGGATCCAGAAAATACTTCATAGAGTGCGATGAAAAGACAGCTAAACATCAACTACAGCAATGCGATACCGAAGAGAAAGCGAATCTATATAAATTACAATGACAAAAAAAAAGGGAAAAAAATAATTAGGAATATTAATCTATACTTGTTCAAGTTTAAAATAGTAATTCACCAGCAAAATTAGGGTTATTGAGGAAGTTTTGTTTCACAGAGGTTGTCACACTAAGCTCTACACCTGAAATCAGCATCTCTGTATGTGCATCAAAGTTATTAGAATTTTTCAATACATTCAGAGCTCATAAAAATATCTGTGTAGTGACAAAAGCATTTTTACAGGTTTTTACTCCAGGCAGAGCAAAGATGAGTGGTTTCAGTAAGTTCCATCATAAATTTCTTCAGTTAATTATTATATCTCATGATTCTAAAAAAATCACCTTCATTACAGCACACAGATTTAACTACAGCCTTTTGCTGTCATCTAACATACAAAATTAAAAGGACTGTACTAGGAGTACTACAAAGGTTTATTTCAATACCAGCACCTGAACAAAAAAAAAAATAAAATAATACAGCATGGGGAAGTTAATGATGCCTGCACCATGGAAATTGTGGAATCCCAACTCTCCCTCACTTCCTGTGCACTGAAATCAAGATGAACACACCCGGCCACGACAAACACTGACTTTAGAACAGGCAAGAAAATCAATTTAAGAGGAGTGTTTCACATCTTAATGAAGAATACTTACCAAAAAAGGTGATGTCATGGGTTGCAGTGTAAAATATAATCATGGGTGTGTTATTCTATTCCTATCCCTTGGAACTGGGTTGGGGGGGAATGATGTGATCTTCTGTTGATAAGCCAGGTGACAAGAAACCATCAAGAGCAGTTTTCCTTATCTCTTCTATGATCCATCCTCCCTCCAGAGATAGGTCTTCTGCTAAAGGGCCATTGAATCCACTGATAAACTTACATTATCCCATTGGGAAATGCTCCATCTAGTGGGGGGAACCGAGCCCCTCTACCTGCATAAAACACCTGAGACTTGGAACACCAAGTCAGCCTTTTCCACTGCACTCCCAGAGTAAGAAAAGGCCCATCCATCACCACTGGACCTTCAGCGAAGGGCTGCACCTTTTTTCTCCAGGATCACTGCTTCGACAGAGCCACAACTGCTCCTCCAGGAGGACTACAACCACCATTGCAAGTAGACTGCTACCAACACCCTGACCAACAGAGTGTATTCTGACTCTGTCAGTGATTTTCTTTTTCCTTATTGCATGTATTTTGTTTCCTTTTTGTTTTATTTTCCCTTTTCCTAATAAATTGTATTTCTGACGTGGAGTGTCTCTCTGGTTTTGCTTCTCAAACCAGAACAGGTAACTACTCTTTTTTTAAGCTAAGACAAAGAGGCAGCATGGTGGTTACAAACCAGAAAGGAGGGCTAAAAGTCCTCAGTATCTGTTTTCAGATATCATCACTTTGCACGTATTCTGTAATGATGTAAAAATGACCTTTTAAGAAAGAGGCAGACTTTTTTAAGGGGAAACTCCTTATAGTGAGATCAAGTTTACATAGTCCTGTTAATTGTCTCACCCATATCATTAACTATGCATCTGGCTTGGCCCTCCTCCACAATCACTTTCAAGACAGTTGGGCAGTGTAAACCAAATTTCTTGCTGGTGCAGTTTCATAAGAATGACTCCTAGACAGGCAACAATCTTGCTATAGTCTATAGGCTGAAAGAAAAATCATGAGCTCAAATATAAGCTCCATAGTCAATCTCTAAGAATATATAAGAAGATGGTGTCTTGGTGGTGGGTTCAAGTAAGCATTCAGAAGTACCGTCTGCATCATTTGGACAGACTTTTTTCAACTGTTGCGCCTGATATTTAAGTAATTAATCACCGTTTCTTATTTTCAACTATTCCTATAAATTAATTCAAATACTACACACACAAAATTGTACAAGTTAAAAATATGTGAGAATACATCTTACAGGGCTTTAATCATTTCTTCTTGCATCTTCTGCAGTGAATCAAGTAACAGAGGAAGTGTAGTATCATAATATTGGTGCTGATGTAATTGTGCTCCTTTCAGTGCCAACACATACTGGTTATGCAACATATGAAGTTTCATAGTGGCTTTTTCACACCGATCTTTGGCTTTCTCTGTCTCCTTTCCTGAGAGAAAACAAAACAAAAATGCGCACAGTGATTTAAATGTATACAGGCCTATAGATAATACACCTGGTAGATGTATGATAGGTTTGCCCCTTTTTCCACAGTAATTTTTAAGGTACTTCTCTGAGGAAGGTAAAATCCAACCACTTTCAGATATTTAGTATGATGAAATGTCTAAGTTTTCTAATTAATGAACTATGTAAGAAAAAGGTTATTTTCTTTGAGCACAAATGTGAGAATTTCTTATCTAAAAGTATATGAAAACCACAAGCATATAAATAACTATCAACAAGAAAGAAACCTCAGATGCGTTACTATCTCAAAGCTTTTTTTTATTCCCAAAGTAATATTTTTGAATGAGAGTCCTTCTAGAGTCACTAAAAATATATTATTTTTTTGTATTCAAGCATTCCTATTGCTATACATAATCCTAATAAAGCAATGACGCAGTCAGTCTACACACGAGCAGCTGAACCCTCACACTGTTACTCCTGTTCAAAACAGGCAGGTTCTCTCCTGCACCTTAACATTTCCCTATCACATTGATATTCGGATCAGAAGGTTTGGCTCGACAGCCTCAGCTTTGCACCACTGAGACTGTAAGTCCTCAAGTTCAAGCTGAAGGGACCAGTTGAGGGTGGAATTGCAGAGCTACAGGGTACTTTAAGAGGTTACCTATTCCACTCTTTGCTGGAGTAACTGCACAGCCATGTGGGGTAAGTTATCCACTTAGACACTGTTTCCACCACAAATCCAAAATGCAGCCCCATAACAGCTATGTGAAGACAATCAGCTCTATTTCAGCCGTAACAGAATAGATACATAAACTTTTAATGGCATCCTTGCTGTCTTCTTGATATTTACCAAGTATCTCATTACTCCTTCAGGAACTAAAATAATTTAAAATTAATTTCATATCCGCAAATATCAAGGTGCAGAGTCACAACTACCTGCACAGATAAACATATGCTACCTAAAGCAATCTCATCCAGACTACCGCATTCCTTATAAACATAAAATAATTTAAGTAAGAAAAAACATATTTACTACCCATCACAAAGCAGTTGAGAAAAAAGAAAATGTAAGCAAACTGGCAAAATAGTTGCTTGAAAGTAGACCTTGAAGGGCTGTGTCATATAAGGAACACACAAGGGACTGTGAACTCAAATAAATCAAAAGAAAGCCACATTAAAGGCATGTTAAAAAAAAGTTGAGAGAAAACCAGTAACAAATCTTCTTTCATATACATTGGAGTCAACAACCTTGTCAGAAAAAGTAAATGACAGTCACTATATAGGAGTTGGCACATGAAAAAAAAAATTTTTTTTTCCTTCTGTGATCACTACCTCAGACCTTCAGAAATTTCCAGGATGAAATATTAGTTTGTGAAAGAGTCAATGAATCTCTTTTTTCTGAGGTGTCAGAAGAAGAGGTTGTTGAAAACAAATTATGACTGGATTGTGCTTAGTTTTGAAGCTTCAAAGGTACTTGAGAAAGTTTTAGCTGAAATATTATGATTAGTATAATATAGGAGGAAGTAGGCACTCAATGGAGAGTCCCAGGAATATCAGTTGGACTCTGATAGATGAGGTGATGAAGACGATGATGATGATGCTGTCTGAAAGTAGTAAACAGGGAAACCAAATGTGAAGAACTGGAAAATAAGCTGTTGTGGTTTGACACTGGCCAAATGCCAGGCACCCACCCTCCCCGACCACAGCTCGGCAGAGAGAGAAAAATATGAAATGAAGGCTTCATGATTTGAGATAAGGACAGGGACTAAACATTTCAAGGGCAAAACAGGCTCAACTCAAAGTTGCAAAGTGAATTTATTACTGACAGAATCAAAGGAGGATAATGAGAAGTGAACTAAGCCCCTAAAACCCCTTTCCCCCCCAGCCCCTCGCTCCTTCCCACCGACAGCGCAAGGAGACGGGGCAGGGGGGTTCGGGTCAGTTCATCCCCGAGATTTTCTTCCGCTGCCCCGGGAGAGGAGTCCTTGCCCTGTGAGGCCGCGGGGTCCCTCCCACGGGAGACAGCTCTCCGTGCCCTTCCCTGGCGTGGGGCCGCTCTCCCGGGCAGCGGCCCAAGCGCCTCCGCTGCAGCGTGAGCTCCGCCCGGGCACACGGAGCTGCCGGCACTGCTGCNATCCCCATGGCCGCGGGGAATCTCTGCATCCCCTGGGGATCCCCATGGCTGTGGGGGGTATCTCTGCATGCCCGGGGATCCCCATGGCTGCAGGGCACAGCTGCATCCCCAGGGTCTCACCACAGCCTGCAGAGGAATCTCGGCTCCGGTGCCTGGAGCACCTTCTGCCCCTCCTTCTCCACTGATCTTGGTGTCTCCATGTTGTTTCCCTCACATGTTCTCACCTTCTCCTCTTCTGTGGCTGGAATTATCACTGAGCCCCACTTTGGTTTGATTTTCTTCTTAAATCTGTCATCCCAGAGGCGTTACCAGCCTCTCTAACTGGCCCAGCCTTGGCCAGCAGCATGTCCAACCTCAGAGCCATCAGGCACTGGCTCTGCTGGACATAGTGGAAGCTTCTGGCAGCTTCTCACAGGAGCCACCTCTGCTTTGGTAGCCCCTGCAACCAAAAACCAGGCCACGCAAAACCAACACAGAAACCTGTACAGGTACTGACTAAAACAATGGTAAATTATAGAGTGAATATTTAGAGAGATACTCATGGGTAAAAAATTATTCGGGTTGGTAATCCAAATGTACACAGAAATGAGATCTTGGGGTCAGTACAGCAAGATTGATGGAAATGTAAACTCAGTGTTCAGCAGCTGCTGAACATAATGTTATTTAACAAAGGAATAGACTGACTTTTTATGCCAGTAATTAAATCCACCTAAAAGTATGCAATTTGCTGACCTCAAGGAGGATATATTTGACATACAAAAGGTTTAGAGAAGGGCATTAACCACCAGAAAGGCAGGAAACAAGACAAATAGAGAAAGAATTACTACAATGAAGGGTCCTGAAGCCCTAGGAGTCAGAGGAGGAACATGTAAGAAGAGACACAGCTAAGAGATCTGTACAACCTCTTTCAATATAAAAACCATATGGCATTATATGGAAAGAATAAAGATCTTCAATGAGCACGCAGCTAACCTATGTATTCTTTCGGTAAAAGTAATTATGAGCAAAAAACTTATGTGGTTTCGCAGTGAATGGACAAGTGTATGCAAAAAAAAAAAAAATCCTGAAGAGCTACTAAGAAGTAGGACAGCACTTCTGACTCAGGAACTCCCTAGGTAAAAAATTACCATGAAGCTGAAGCACGTTTCTATCAGCTTGTATTCTCATATGGCTCTCTAGACACTTGTTATCTCATGCCACTGTCAGCTATATTTCAAACCTAGAATAAAAATCACTTTTAAAGTCTTTCATTAAGTCTTCCATTTAATTGAAAATAATCCAACTGCTGACCTAATTTTGTACATGGAAGGTACAGATTTCTTACACTATAATTTACCTGAGTTACTCTGTACAACAAAGACAAAAAACAGTTCCAGAGCTGTCACCAGAGAAGAATTTTTCATGTAGGTATGAATGAAACAATCCACTTAAAAAATTTCTGTAGAACTGTTTTGGAGAGATAACATTCACAACTCTATCTTAAACTTTAGCCAGACATAGCAGGTTTTGTCTTTGGCAAACCATCTAAACTCATATTTCATGAGGAGCCCAATTATTTTCATCCAGAAAAAACCCACACTATTTATTTCGAAATTAAATATAGACGATTTATGAAGAGAAAAAGAATCCAACACATCAAAATAATATACCAGAAGTTAAATACTCCCAAACATGCATGTCTGACACCAGCACAGCAACAAACCAGGATGGTGTAAAATCCCATTTTTGCAACTGCCTTAGGGACTAAATTCCTCCTGTATATACATTACTCCTGAATAGAAAACCTGAAATAATTTCAGAGTATCATACAGAAGTATCACACAGACTTGTTTCTAAATACAGTAGGATACTCAACCTGGTCATCTGCAGAGTAAAACATAAACACTGCAAGGTTTTTCTGGAAAAGGAGAGGCATGTGGAACATGGGGAAATACTAGAAGGTGACTGAAAAAGGTTTGGAAAGGAAGGGAACAGGTCATGTACAGTTACAGGATGAAGAGTGGATGAAAAAGGTTAAGGACAAAGCAGTTGGAAGCCAAGGCTGAAATGTTTTGCTTGCCAGTCCATTGTAAGACACACTGTCTAGGGAAGCCAGAAGAGTCAGGCAGGGTGGTAGCAGAGGCAAAAATGCTGCATTATTTCTTGGGTTATTCAGGCAATTCCTACTCAAGCATGCCCTAAATCAAATAATCTAAAATTATCTCCATATGTTATAGTTTAGGAGCTACAAGTTGTCTACATGTGTTTAAAATACATTCCTTATCAGTTTACAGGTTATGAAACACCAGCACATGTGAAATCATACCATGTACCATCAGTACAGGCTTGTGACCTGTAAACTGCAACACCTCCAACAGTTAAACTAAACCAAAAATGTACACTAAAAAAAAAAAAAAAAGGCTGCATAACTAGCAATTTAGCAATACTATATCTCTCTCAGAAACTTCATTAACATCTAAACTATCTGATTTTCCCTTCCGTTTTAAGGACTAAATACCTTTGCTATACATTATTCCTCAGCAGAACACCTCAATTAATTGTGACATAAATCAAATTATTATACTCACTCAACTTTAAAGTAGAGCCTTAGATCTATATTTAATTCAGGAAACACAGTTACAGTATTATTTTTATATGCTAATTTATTTTTTAAAGTAACAAAATGCAGTGAGGCAGCATACACAGTTGTTCTACATGTCAATTAGCACAGAGGAAAACATCCAATTTTCTTTATCTCTGTAATGAATTTCATAAATAGATCTAATCATAATTCTACTGCCATCAGCTGTTGACAAAATTCAATGTTAACAGAAACTGACTTATACAATATGTCACACCAGAAACTACTGTGAAGCTTGCAAAATTCAATTATGAAAGTTTTACATTTACAAAGAAAAGGCTGGCATTCTTTTTCAATCATTCTGGAGTTTAGTATTTCAATTTTGGATAGAAACTCATCTAAGATTTTACTGCATACAGTGCAACACAGACATCCAGGAAAAGAATGCTTTAGTCTGTTTTCAATTAAAAGGCAAATTTGCTAATCCGAAGTTCTTGCAATCATAATTATTAGAATGTTGTGGCCTAATAATCACCTAGAATGGAAGAAAAAATACTGGACGGGACAATAAACTGAAAAAAATTTCAGCTCATAAATGTTCACTTCATCTTTTCTTAAATCAGCATCAATGTACAGTGCAAATTCCTCAGGGAAGCTGACCTTAAGAAAATAAATATTCCAAGTAGAGAAAGTTTTCACACATACTTTGGCTTAAAAGAAATAATTATGCCAATGAGCTCAAGTTTTTACCCTCTTACAACTCCTTCCAGCTCGACCTTCTGCCATTGTGAAGTGATGACAAAGTGCTCATAAAAGAGGCAACAGAGATCATTATAAAGGCTTAGCTCAGAACAGACAAACTAAATTTCTAGATTTATAGCTCCTGGTATTGAAATGTGACTTTTGCCATAAGCACAGTGAATGCCATCCCATGCAGATAAGCCAATGACACAATATTACACAAGCCCAGCTTCTGACAATTAATTTAATTTAGGTTCAGAAGGAGACAATGACACATCTGATGTTACAATATATGGTTACATCCCTCCAACAGAAACACAATGTTTTAAGAGTTAACATGCTAGAACTGTGGAAAGAGACAAACAAAATGAAAAACAGAAGGACAAGCTGAGTATCTACATGAGTAGGAAGGGATAAAGCCTTTACACATAAATAAAACTATGGCTAACAATCCACAGAAACTGAGGACAAAAATGTATGCTATGAACTCCCATAACTGCCTCTTGTGCTTCAGGAACTGCAAAAAGCAAATCTATCCAAATTTCTGGGTATAAATAAGTACGTGGAAAAACAGTGGAGGCAATGTCATAAGAAATGTGGGCACCAGTGACACTGGCAGGGGAAACTGGGACAGTACCAAAAGTGACTACAGAGCTCTGGGGACAGGTATGAAAAGCATGAGAGACCAGGCTGTGTTGTCCTTAATCCTACTAGTGAAGGGAAACGGTGCAAGGAGAGCACTGACAATACAGGAGTCTGATAAGTAGCTGCAGAACCAGTGCTGGATGCAGGGCTCTGGATTCTACAACAACGGGATCCTTTTTGCAGACCATTATCTGCTTGAAAGATAGGAAGTCCTTTCTTAAGGAGGGTAAAAGTATTTGACTGACCTCATTAGGAGGGCTTTAAACTAGGAACTGCACAGGATGGAGAGGGTGACTCACACTGCTCCTGAGGGAACAATGAAGGAGACTGCTAAGGAAAGGGCATGGTAAGATGAGAAGGGATCAACCACAAAGAAAACAAAATAGCAGGTACATGTGGGCAAGAAGGTTCCTACAAAGCACCAATGTGAGAGACGTCTCACAAATCCTTTCCAGGACCTCAGCATGCTGGGATGACACGCAGTGTGGGGGATAGATGTGGTGAGTTGGATATCTGTGTGCAGCTTTAGGGCCAGGATATTGTCAGGATCACAGAGGCAGGATTGGAGATATGCAATGGAGAGTTCAGACTCCCCCAGGGAAAAGCAGTGCAGGAAGTCAAGGAGAGGGAGTTACCCTTTACATGAGAGCAGATGGAGTGAATGGAGCACTGCCTCAGGATGGATGGGGGGAGACAAAGAAGGAACAATCTTATGGGTTAGGATTAAGGAGGGAACAGGCAAGGTCCCACAGAAAGCTAAGCAGGCTTGGCTTCAGAGTTGTTGCAATTTTCTGCATTAAAATCTCACTAAGTATCACTGTATTTAATTTGAAAAAAAAAATTAAATGGAAAAGGAGGGAAGAATCAGAGGCTTTTGCCATTTTTCTTTTTTTTTCTTTTTTTTAAGGAAGAAACAATCCTCCCTGGAGTAAGTGTGCAACTCTAGAGCATAATAATTTTTAAAACAGAAGAAAAACTTTTCTTCTTCAGTTTGATTTAGAAACTTTCATTTTTGTAAATACCTGCACTAAACTATAAAGCTGTCAATGCATATAGTGATCTACAATGCATTTCCTACTGTTTACAATTGCAGTTTTTCAGTAAGTTTCCAGAACTGCATTTATCTTTCCATCTACACATTTTTTGCAGCATTTTCAACAACAGAGACAATTTCTGAGTACTTTGCTGTCTTTACATTCGTTTATCAATAACAAAATTCCAATACAGCTACTTCCTTATTTATTTCAGCTTTGGAGATCCACCTTTTCAAAGAGCATTATTTAATTGTGCCTGAAAAAGAACACTCCATTACATTATTTGCTTACGTTATGGTGCTGAACACATTGAATGCATTCTCTCCACTCATGAACAAGATGGCCATGGTTTTCAAATAGCTCTTTTTCTATCAATACCTTTTTTTAAAACAATAAAATATTTTTACATTAGACGATCATAGAACTTGAATCCGCTGCTCCACAGACTGAAACTGGAGCAAATCTAGTGGGACTGCAACTGGTCTTTATCTCAATTGAATTTTAGTAAGGACTAAGCGCTTAAATTACAGCAAATAATTTAAAAGCCTAGATATGATGGAAAAAAAGGACTACTTTCATACATCAAACCAATGTAATTATGTATATTTATGTTAATTGATTCCCAATACATTACAAAACTTACAGAGATTTCTTGAGAAAAAAATCATTGCACCCTGCTTTTGGAGGCAACCTTCTAACTTCTCCAGTTCTATTTCCTCAGAGTTTATTCAATTTCCCAGATTTTCATTGTGCAATAGAAAAGACAGAGATTGTAGAACTTGTTCTGTAATTGATTACTCTATATTACCTATTTAACTGATTTCAGAACCTTCCTGACCCAAATTATCTCATTAAATTCCATATTTCATACTAGTAATTCTAGAGGCATCTAAATACCAGGGATGATTATGAAAATTACTTCCTCATATGATAGTTCTTATTGATCCCAAAAACACCACCAGTGACATGACTTTTGAAGCATTTGTACTTCCATACTGAGCCCAGCTTCACTTCTCTAAGGCTAGGATAGGCTAGGATGTTCCAGTTGGACGGGACCTAAAAGAATCATGAAGTTAAACTGTCTGATCTATTTAGGGCTAGCAAAAAACTAAAGCATGTTTTGGAGAGCATTGTCCAAATGCCTGCTAAACACTAACAGGCTTGGGGCATCAACTACCTCTCTGGGAAGCCTGTTCAGTGTTCAAACACTCTCTCAATGAAGAAATGTTTCCTAATGTCAAGTCTGAACATCCCCTGGCTGTGAGCCCTTCCCATGTATTCTGTCTCTGGATCCCAGTAGGAAGAGATCAGCACCTCCCTCTCCACTTCTCCCCCCAAGGAAGCTGCAGAGAGCAGTGAGGTCACCCCTCAGCCTCCTTTTCTCCAAACTGGAAAAACCCAGACTCCTCAGCTGCCCCTCACAGGACAGCCCTTCCACCTTTCCACCAGCTTCACTGCCCTGCTCTGGGTGCACCCCAGTGCCTTCACATCTTTCCTAAAGTGTGAGGCGTAGAACTGCTCTCACTGAATGCAGCAGCACGACTCCCTACTGTCTGTCTGTGCTGTTCTTGATGCACCCCAGGATCACATCTGTCACCCTGCTGACAGATGTGGAGCCTGCCCTTCACCAGCACCCCAGGTCCCTTTCTGCAGAGCTGCTCTCCAGCCACTCCACTCCCAATGCAGATTTTTAAATATTCCTATCTACAAACCAATTTTTATGCAAACTGCTGCCACTAGACTAGGAGAACTCTGACTGTTAATTCTGTCTCCGGAAGCACACTCAGAAATTTCGTGGGTGACTAGCCTTATCATCACTCTGAAAATCAAGAGATGAAAACATAGTTGTGTCAGTTAATACAGGTTTTACAAGACAAAAATCACAAAGACAGACAGAAACAAGACAGGATTTTCATGTTCAATCTCAAAGGTCTTTTCCCCTTTATGTCTTGCAAGATTGTTACATGAATGTGTTTCTTCAACAAATAAAATCACTTACTCCTTTCTTCATTCAACCATTTTCTGAGAAGAGGATAAGAAGTTTCTCCCATTTATTACTTAACAAATTAATTAGTGCAAATAATAAGTAGTTTCCTAATGGGAAAAAAAAAATCCCAAACTATTTGTGTGTATTTAAAGAGTTCAGATTTACAGAATATCACATCTAAACTTATAAGTTAAGAATTAGTTCACCAAAGCAATCAGCCTAATCTTAAGTAAGTAACATAGCATAAAAATAGCAAAAATTGATAGTCTATCTTTTGAACTGCTGCCAGATATTGTCAGGGTGAGCTATTAAGCACCTCTAGCCAATTCTCCGTCCTGTGCCTGCTGGTCTTTGAGGAGAGCACATCCTGGGGCTGCCTGTCTGTGTTAAAAGGAAACAGTATGTCCAAGCTGCTCCCACATTCCACAAGGAGTCACCCTGATCTCTATGCACTCCTTAGAGTTTCCTGCCCTAGAAGCTTTATTTTACACAGAAGAAACAACCATACCCCTGCTTCCAAGCAAAAGCATTGGTAGTATATATGTGTTGAAATACTTAGAGTAGAGCACTGATTTTAAATCTATGCAGCCTGCTGACCTCTGTAAGACAGACCAGTTCAGCCACGGTTACTTGTTTTGTCTTAACAGTATGAGAGTTTCAGTCAAAACTAAGCTTAAAAAAAAAAAAAATACTACTAGGAGCTTCCCTCATTGCAGCAACAACTACAGGAAACACATGCCACTAGAAAATGTAGTTGTATAACAACAATTTTAAAGGCATCTCAGAATGAATGCACTAGTCACCTAATAAGTGTTTTCTGACCACTTGGCTATTACAAAGAATAGTAGGATAATAATTTGATTTAATGAAAGCTTTTCTAACAGCTCCCTTATTTATCACAGATGTGAGCTTCTGCTGCTGCGAAACTTCAGTATGAACCACAGAAGTCACATCAATTCTGAATTATTAAATCACCTGAGTTGCAGAGAAAACATTCTTCTAGCAGAAGCAATGTGGTATAATGTGATAGGTGTACATTTAATATTTCTAGGCTCCTCTAAATCACAATTTTGTCAAGGAACACAAGTCTAAAGAAATCTGGTGCAATATTTTTTATGCTGCTGTAGCAGCATAAAATGGAAATATGATATTAAATACTTAGAATCAATGTGTTTTTCCATTACTATTTCAGATCCACTATGTCATATAAGAGTGCTGCAACATATTTTCTACATTCAATTGGAAATGAACTAGTAATAAGACTACAATTAATACCTGTAATTAAGGTATCTACACAAAAACTGCATTTTTTCCTAACAAGTATATTGTATTAAAATTCAGGATGAACCTCCCCAAGCTACACTGGCTCTGTTCCAACCTGCAGTGTTTACTGATATATGAGCAACTGTTTGACACTTCAACATCTAACACCAAAATTAGCTACAAAAAAAGATGCTAAATTTCATTAATGTATTTCAGCTTTTTAAAAAAACAGTAATGAACTGAGTAAATTATTTTTTCACATAATCATTATTTTCTTATTTATATAGCAGTAAGTAATGCTTAATCAAAAAATTTAAGGATGAAAATATTTTAAATTCCCACAGACACACTGAACTATACTTAATAGAGACGTACAATCCTGCAGAAACAAAAATAATTGTGCAAACAGCAAACTTAAGTGGAAGCACTTACTGGTCCAACCAATGGATCAGTAAGAAAAAAAGATTCAAAATGTAATGAAATGTCATACTAGATATTTATAGTTGTCCTACAGTCTCCATTTTGTATTCTTAATACATTATTCATTAAATTATTTCAGAAGATTTGTGACTTTAGTGAAACCATGCTTTTTCCATCTGGCACAAATTTTAGCTTGATGTGTTTTGCTATAGCAGCAGCATCAACATGCCACACTCTAATCACCTTGTTACTCAGCATCACTGAGTAGCACACCCTGTAAACTTAGACTTGTATACACACTCAGAGACTCTTACTTTGGAGTGTTGTTGTAACATGTTTACACTGTTTCCTCAATATCACACAGCCAGAACATTTCACAGGGCTGTCCATTTCATTATAGAGAATTAATATAATAAGCTTTTGTCTTATATTTTGTTCCAAAGACCCCTCCCTGCATGCCCTATGACTCCAGTGCCCCAGTTCTGCAAAGGAACATGCTCTGCATTCCCATGACACATACTTTGTGGAGTTTTCTTAACACAGTTTCCCAATCCAGAAGAGACTATTCCATCCAACCAGTCCATAGAGTCCCAAAAACCAAGGCATGCCTCATTAAAGAGGCACTGGACTAGTTCAGCTTTCTGAATTCATCCTCCTTCATCCTGTTATTTCTTAACATACATTAAAAAACATAAGAATGAATGTCTGGGAAAAAAAGGGCAGAAAACTATCATGCCTGACACCTGGAGCCTCCATGCCCAAGAAAAACCAATTAGATTGCATTTGTGATTCCCATGATAATCACTGGTCCAGAAAGGAGCAGCTATGCGTGACTTACTGGGGTAAGGGCTAGAACAAACAAAATAAACCAGCCGGTTTTGATTGAGCCATCAGACAGATACTGGTGGCCATAACAAGGCAATGCAATCTAACCCAAGGTGGAAGTGGCAGCCAAGGCTCAGTGGTGCTACCTCTGCCACACAACTGTCCTACAGCTTCCCTTGGTGCACAAGCAGAAGCAGTGCTAGCAGAGGGCTCCCCAGAACAACTTCTGGGACACAATCTCAGACTCTTCCACCCTTCTCCAGATCTGGACAGCACGAAGTCTTCCATAGTGAAGCTCCTGCATTCCTTCCAAAACCAGTTCCCTATACCCCACTAAAACCTATCCAAAAATTCCCATCAAATGCTTTACCCATTGCCCAAACACTAACAAAACCTGTAACTAACCAGTGTAATTATTCAGTCCTTAACACTTATTATTCTTTACAATGGTCCTCCTAGTGTTTTCACCAAAATTGAAAACACCTGTAACTCTGCATAGGGTGTCACTGATTCAAAGTGACTACCCACTTTGCTGGTGCAAAGTAGCACGCACAGAAATTCAAGTTTACCTGAGAAGACTTCTCGATTCCAGAAAATCTTAACATCACTTTCCACGGTACAAAATTTGCCAGCCTTTTCCGTCAGTTAATATTCTCTACTCTGTGTGTTTAGCCCGGAGCTTAACATCACTTTTAGCAATTCAACCAGAAAACTGGGGAGCAATTCTCTTCACAAGCAGCTCTAATAATTCTCTTCACTAGCAGCTCTAATAAACCTACTCTCTCAAGAGAAAGCAGCTTTGCTATTCCAAACCAAAGTAGAAAAAGTCACCACATTTCAAAATCACTATTCTTGCAAAACAGAGGCATTTGTCAGACACTAGTTTGTGTGACTTTCATTCTTTTCCTGGGGACCAGCTTGTACAGGTGCTGCATGAATTTACACATATTCCCCAGGGTAAAGCTAAAACTGTATGTCCTAAGGGACAGCTGTTCCCTCTGGCTCCAGAGAAGCGAAGCCACTCAGTGTCTTACAGACTCAACTGCCAGAGGAACAGATTCTGTTTAAAACAACATTTTGCATAAATGAACTTGGATGGGCTGTTTTAACACATTATTTGCAAGAGCTGGTGTCAAAAGATTTTCATTTTTTTGTTTAAAAAAATTGTTTTCAGCTTATTTTCAATACTTTGTTATGTCCTCCCACTGTTCTGGTAAGCTCTGTTTCTTCCCTTGTTTTCAATAATTCTTGAAATCCTGAAAAACTGAGCCAGTTTGTACATTAAGTATAAAAGTAATATATCTTAATAGCACATAATCTGAGTAAGTTTAGCTTACTGAATACAGAATATGCTGGAATAATGAAGTATTGTAATTTTAAGACTTCACTAACTTTTCACTTCACCAGTGAACCAGTTTGACAACTTAAAAGCTCAGAAAAACCATGGCTCAAAAAAATTCAAGTGACTCAGCTGATCTGCAGATGATAAACAACTGTAGTAGCTCAACAAATGCACAGGTATTTGTAAATAGGAACAGGGCCTGGGATGCAGCAGGAGAGAAGTAATTCTGCAACTTTTGGGAGAAAAATATTTTTATGGGCATAAGTGCTTGTCAAAATAGTCTTACAGTAAGATTTTAGCAGAAATTAAATTAAGTATGAATTATAATAAGACAAACACTAGATAAAAGCCTGAAAGAGAAGGTCAAAGAAAACCACAGGAGATAAATGTCTTAAAAACAATTTATGTTTGCTGTCTTTCTGAAGAAACATTAATTCAGTTAATCAAAACCACATCAAAACACCACAGCTGCTGACAGCCAAACACTCATTTATTCCAATGGGAAAGTTTGATGCCTCAGGAATAGAAATGACCAGATTGGTAACAGGAGGAGAGGATAAAACAGGCTAAAAATAACATACTAAGATACAAACTCCCTAATACATTTCCCATGATACATACTACATATTCAAAAGTTAAATAGCAACTTGAGAATAAACCAAGTAATCAAATTAAGTTACAAATAGAAAACATGGAACTGGATGAAATTAACATCAAAGTATGCATTTTTATTTTTAAGTGTTTATTAACTTCAGTAAAAGAAAACCAACAGTGCTAAGTGTAACTTGTTATCCCCTGCTGTTCTGTCCAAATTTGAGACAAATCTGGAAAGAAACAATCTCTCCTCACTGAGAGCTACTATAATTATACTACAACAGAACCAAGAACATTAAATGTCATTTGGACACTCATACAAAACCGTAATATGAATCTTGGAATTACACTTACATACTGCCATTCAGTCATTTTCACTAAAGAAAGAAAAGAAAATCTTAGAAGGACACATAAGAACAACTATTAGCAAGATATTTCAATACATAACAGAAAAAACGCTCTCTTATTTCATCATTCTAGCACAATTCAACAGGAATCAAAATCCATGCAGATTGAACACAACATTCCCTAAAACCAAAATCTTGGTGCGCAAATGACTTATTTTCCTCTTTTAGATGAGGTTGACAAAGTTTTGCTGTGTTACACTGTCAAGAACTGATACTGATGCCACTGTAGCAACAATAATAATTCACAGGCAAGTAGGCTACAGCCACAACACAGGTGAGACCAGAGTCCATCTGAGCAATTTTAGATTTCAAAAGCAACCACTAAAGGAATAATAAAAGAACTTAAAAGAATCACCATTCATATTTTATGAATTTTTAAAAGATTAGACCAAGAATTCATGATGACAATCAGCTAAAAATAAAAAAAATTACCTTGCTTCATTGTAAGAGTTTTAGAAGGTTTGCAAAAGGCACTAATAAATACACAAAATCAAGTCAATCATACCTTTAGCCACAGCTTCTTTATACTTTTCTTTGGCAGAATTTACTTCTTTTATTAGTTGCCTGTAGCTAGATTTAAGTTTCTCTAGTTCTGTCTTTGTGACCTTAAAGAAAAGAGAAATTTAAAAAGCATTAAAAATACTCATTCTCAACATATTTAAAGAACATAATATTAGTAGAACAAAATTAACAGAATTTGTTATACAAAATAAGGATGCTACACTTTCCACTGGCTTGAGAAAATCTTAATAGGATATTACATGATGCAATTACATAATGCAAATTACATCGTGCAAATTACATGGTGCAAAATCAAAATCAATAAATGCATGGAACTAAATAAGAGGCCTAAGACACAAATCCCCATTCACATCAATGCAATTAAAAATATATTTAGAAAATCCAGCTAATCATCAACAATATTCCATTTCAATTAGAAGGCAAAAAAAAAAATGAAAAAGATGCTTAATAAATCATACTGGCTTAAAATGTCCTATGCATAGGAAGGAATTTCTTTAGCACCTAAAAAAAAAAAAGCAGTATTTTTAGACATTACACTTCATACACATGACTAAGGAAAAGCACTTAGCATTAAATATCTATCAGCTATAAAACTTAACCCCTTAGAAAGGAAAACCAAACCAACAACCAAAAAAATCCTAACTATAGAAGGAAATAAAGTACCTCTGCCATAAAACAGAGCACTGAATGTAACATCTTTGGTCACAAAATTAAAATAAAGTTCTCTTTTCTACGCCCTGCATTCATTCAGTGTTTGACAAAACTAGTACACTGTTTGGAAATAATCCCAAATCATGAACTTGGAAATGGAAGCCAGTAACAAACCAGCCATTACAATATCAAAAAAGCTAGCATATATTGTAAAGACAAACAAAAAATTCTGACAAAAACAAAACAAAACAAAACAAAACAAAAAACAACAGAAAAATACTTCAATTGTAAAATCATGGAAGAAAGATTAACTAAATTTAATGGAAGTGTTCCTCTCAGTAAATGTGCAGAAAAAGATCATTCTACTGAAAAACTGTTTCTCTTGCAGCTGGCAGGAAGAAGGCTGAAGTTCACAATTTTTCCTTTTTTTATGAGGCAAAGCCCAGATAATACTACTTTCATCCCTTGAACATCTGAAAACTTAATGAAATTCCTTAAAGATCCAACAAAATGCTGTCTACAGCTTCTGTTTGTGGGCCAACTGTGCAAAATTTAATTTGAAGTAGAAGCTTTTCTCCAAATCAATCACATATACTCATGTCATATTTCTACACTCTGTAAATCATACACAACTGCTGTTATTATACACCAACAGAGGTGATACAGGAGAAATAACTCTATGACAAATTTGTATTATAAAAACATCATGACAAATGGAGAAAAAGATGCAATTAGGAAGCAGTGATCACAATTAAAACCTAAATAACACAAACTGCTGCTCTTATAGAAAACTGAAAAATCAAACAGGGCACTAGCATTATGAATCCTTTATAATAATTGTATTATGAGTCTTAGATTACTTTTTTCCAACAGATAAAACCAACATCAAGAGCATGTCTGTTCCCAAAGAATACCTAAGGAACTGAGATGGTCAAGGATTACTTTAAACTCAGTTTTTATTTCAAAAGGTCTTGCCCACCTAATAAGCACAGTACTCTTTTTTCCCTCTCAAAATTAATGAAGAAAGAAAATTATTCAACATCTTAATGGAAACTGGAATAAATCTACAAGATACAGATCTTATTACATTTGTGCAAAAGCCATGTTATTTCACTGTCCTTGAGAATCTTCCCCATAAGATTCCTCACTGTAGAGGCATCTAGAATAAGAAAGGATGACATACATGTATTTTACCTAAAGACACTTTTATGCCAGCTTATCCTTAAAATAGGAGGTGCACAGACACTGATGTTCACAAACTTTGCATACTGTCCTGGGATATAATCATCATTTTACTTCTCTGCATAACAAAAGCAGAAATAATATCACAGAACATGAGAAGTATTTTCAGTCTCAGAGAATCATTGTGAAAGTGCTCCAGGTACACAAAACCTTGAACAGTGTCAGCTAACAATAGGAAAACGTTATTCAAATATTTCTTTGCAAATCAGGAAGAGGAAAAAAGGAAAACAAACCAGAAAAACCTCAAACCAAACAACAATGCAAGCTTAATCAGCAGGATGAAAAATACTTTCAATGGCTATATTTAATTTTTTTATTTAATTATGGCAGCCCATAATTAAATAAAGTCAATATGGCATATAATAATCATTTGAGGAGTGCTCAATATGCATTATAGTTTTTTGAAAAGTGATTTTAAAAGACATTTTTATTAGAGGTTTTATTAAAGTTTGGCCTATTAACAGGAAAAACATTGCATAGTCTCTTTTCAAAGTAACCTGTGCTTTCAGCAGTCTTACTCCATTCAGCCTCTCTTTCTTATCTTTTTCTCTTTCTGCAATTCTCTATAACTTCTATTATTTCTAACACATGCTACCAGTTTTTCCTCTTCTTCCATCCTGAATTTTTGAGATGCACCAATTCATAAGTATCAGCAAGTGATTATTTGGCTTGAAATTTTATCAAATAATTACAGCCTACTGACCATGCATCAAAAAATATATCTCTATGGTCCCTGCTTGGGGAAGATGCCAAGATTCTAGCACATTATGGAAGCAATCTTATTAGAGCCAAGGTATTTAACTTAATNCTGGTCCAAGAATCTTTTACTCATCAATCCGTGGCAGTGTTACTGCTTTACTCAGATGTTACTTTACTCAGATGTTAATTTTAATTATATTACTTCAAATCCCAAGTTCTCTACTGAAAGAAAGAAGAAACAGGGCTTTTCCTTCTCTCCACCAACCTTTCAGATTATCACTCTGATTTTTGGCATGTGTAGCTAAATTTCCCCCAGAGCACCTGCATGAAACTGTGATTTCTGCCAACTTTACTGATAAGATACAGCACTTTGAACACAAGCAGAATAACAGACATGTCACGGAAAACACTCTGAAGGTTCCATCTGCAGTCTTAATGTTTGGTTTACACTTGCTTTGCATTTTAGAACAGGGGCTAGAAACCTGTCCTCACCCAAAAGAGTCTGGATTTCCAAGAGCACTCATTAACAAAAGTTTACAGTGCCCTGGTCCAATGAATGTCCAGAGTGGAATTAGAACGGGAAAAGAGATGGAATAGAGAAGTGCCACACAAGAATTATCCTCTACTACTGTGATATCTGTCCACGAAAATTCATATGGAAGAAACTTTTTTTTCCATCTTTGCCTTGCCAGTTAGTAAGAACAAAAAACTCTGTAGAAAATCATTAAAATTTAAACTAAGCATTCTACATATCATCCACTACACTTTTACCACAGCATGAACAAAAACTGAAAAAATCCACTCTTAATTTAGTATTTTTAAACACAGAGAATTATAATCAATTTATCAAGCACAGATGAATAAAATACCTTGTACATCTCTGCTTCAATTTGTTGATGAACACCTACAAAACTCTTCTTAACTTGCTGCTTATCTTTGATCATCATTGTAAGCCTATGCAAGGGCCCAGAATTAAGATCTTCTGCATGAGTCTTCATTATTTTGCTCAGCTGTTCTGTTTGTTGTACCACAAGCAACCAAGACTATAAAAAAGTCAGAACAGAAAAGCACTTACTTATTTCAGCTCACAAATAACCAAACAATTAATATGAACAGTGGGAAAAGATGCATCATTGTTTAAAAAAAAATCAGTAGAAGAACTAATTTTAAGCTTATGCAAATGCATTTGAGATTCTTCTGCAACAGGAAAACCATGGCTTTATCTTATTCATAAAATCGTAAAAAAGCACCAGTGACAAAAACACAGCATTGAATGTTCATCCTCTAGCACAGTCCTAGTATTTCTGAACACCAAAGGAAGCACTGCAGCCTTTTTTTTTTCTAAATATACCCCCAATATACCCATGCTGAGAACCATGTTGCTATATCCTTTGTCCTTGAGTTTCTCCCCACAGATGCTCTGCCCAAGGTGATGTCCACATTTGTCTGAATTCCTGACAGCAATATGCTCTTGAGGGGTGGTGGATCAAGAGAATATCATTACATCAGCTGCATCACACAGCAGCAGTAGCCAGGCCACCAGTACCAAAGCACCATGAGACACAACACTCATCTATTACTGTAACCCAGCACCCTTCTGTACCCTTGCTTTTATAGTTTCTTTGGACATTCCGTCCGTTTTCAGGACAGCTTAATGTGCTGTGTGTGGTTTTGAATACAGATATGCATCTATAGATATCACAGGCATAAATTTGAAATTAAATTTCAGTTCAAATAAAAGCCTTAGTTACCCCCAAGATTGCTGTCACACATTGGATTCCTTGAAGATAACTCCTGACAATGAATGCTGTGCTATAGCTAAGATTTCAGAGTGGCAACATACTTCGGAATTACAAGGTTTTGAAGGCAGCTAGCATATGAGTTTTATTATCATTTATCTTACTGTTACAAAAAGAGAAATCAGCCCAAGATAAAAACTTTAGAAAATTAATTTGTTTGTTAGCTTTGGAGTTTCTTTATATCCTGTATACAAACATATCTACCTAATATTTCCATCTCTACATGACAATGCTATAACTGAAACTGGATTCTAGAGCAAAGCAAAAGATAATTGACTCTCCTGTACAGTGAACTATCTTTAACACTTCCTCCAGCTATAAATATCCCACAGATTGGCACAGAGTTATCTAGACTGCTTAAAGTGTGGTGTTATAAAACATCAAGGCCTAAAGCTTCCCTGCTATGTCTGGAGACCATTTCAGAAGCCATAGTGCAAAGCTGCATAGGATAAAACAGTATTGAACACCTGTGTGAGAAGAGTGGATCTTTGTGGTTACAGAAGAGCTCATAAAAGTGCTCTCAAGAGGTGAAAATGTAGTCAGAGTCATCCATTTCCCACAAGGCTGATTTATAACTGATGAGACAAGTATTGTTTTAATCCTGAAAAACCACACCAAATGCATTTTTTAACAGTACAGGTATTCTAAGGAAATGCTTAGTTTACAATGCTTAAATGAGCTTAAGTAAGCCAGAAACACAACAATTACTACCTTTAATAAAAAATCATTTGCATATTTCCCTGTTCCTCACATTGCTCTTTCCATCATGAGAAGATGAAAGTGATGTTTCCACTGAGAAATAGCAGTAAAGCAGGATTTCTGTGCTTTGTATGATTACATTTTACTACTTTAAATTAGAAGGCAAAGCAAAAACACTTCAATACTAGGTATTTATATGGGACAAAAAACCTAGGTGGGAACAGCAGAAGAGGTAAAACATTTCCTTCCATGAAAAATGACCACAATCCAAAAAATGGAAGAAAATAGATTATTGTTTGATTTGTTTGGTTTAACACTATTTTTCAGACAAATACACACACAAAAGAGTGGTCTGGAAGCTCTTAAAAACACCTCTTTTCTAGCATTACCAGTTACTACCAAATCTTCCAGCAAGTTTGTTGTCTCCACATGAAAAAAAAACAGAAGACAGTTTTTCCTAAACATCATTTCTCTCTAAGTGCTTACTTAGAGATCAAAACAAAACAAAACAAAACAACAACTACAACACCAAAACTAACCAAACAAAACCAATTAAAAATTAAACAGCTTGCTATTGGGCTTTAATGCCACAAAATGCCAAATAATACAATACCAAACACAGGCATTTTACATCTTAAAATATGTAAGAAACTAAACTCATGTCCCATAATATTTATTTTATGCTTTGGTTCTGTAAAATGGCAGGAAGAAAGAAAAGTATCATAAAGGAGTAAAACAAATTAAAATGAAATTAGTAAATTAATCAATAATTCAGGCTTATAACTATCAGTAAGATAATGTGTCACTACACAACTTCAAAATCCAATATGTCAGTGAAATTTTAAGGCAAGCCCATACAAAATATCTGGCCATATGAATATTTTTGCTGTTATATAAAAATGTAAAAATAAGAAATGCAACTTAGTGAAAAATTACACCTCCTTAAGGGAAAAAAAAAAGTTAATGAAAATTATGCTGAAAGACATTGAGTGTCTCTGTTTAAAAAAAAAGATTTCAAAATGTGACAGGGATGCCTCTTTTCAAGCAAAAAAGAACATGGCTGAAGTCAGATCTCCAGATTTTTTAAATTTAACTGCTTACAAGAAGTGCTCATGTTATTAACATGAACTGTCCTAGACTGAGATACCTATGTGAAAGTTAATGGTCATTTATACCTTATAATGCTAAATACTCTGTGCCAATGTGTGGGAACCAGGGCTTGTCTCTGACTGCCCTGGAGGCTCAGGGACCCTAGCAGGGGTCTCAGAAATCTTGAAACAGAGCCCAAAACACCTGTGATTGGATTTTGGCCCATGGGAATGATTGCCAGCCCTGAAAGAAGAATTACAGGTCACAGGAGTTTGAATAGAGCAGTAGTGAGTTTGTTACAGGGTGTAAAAGTAGTTTTTGGATTTTGGTACAGGGGGGTGTGTGATGCCAAGATGGAGGAACCTCATGGTTTTTAGGTTTCTTCCTTCTTCTTCTTCTTCCCTCTCCATCTTCTCGGTGACGGGGACATGAGTGATTGGTTTAGAGTAGAAACTGACTGTCTAACGTAGATGATAGGTATTGGAAATTAGTTGTAAATAATGTTATACGTAACTTTTAGTATAAAAGATAAACGCCACCTCTGAGGGGGGAGAAGGCCTTCGACTGTCTTGCTGGAAGGAGCTCAGCAGGGCAGAAAGAAAATGTTTTAGGTAAGAGAGAATAAACAACCTTGAACACGAAACCTGAAGAGTTTCTGCCTTCTCTTTCTCTTGGGCTGGGAAAAAGATCTTTAACATCGCCCAGGAAAAACAGCAAAATAACATAAAATCCGACACCAATGGAAAAAGAACAGTATTTCAATTTACACAGCAAGAATTATTGTGGGGGAGGGAAGCCACAACAAAACTCTCTATATAAACCCTGCACAGTGCTGAAGCAGCCCAGCCATAGCAGCACAGCTTTCAGAGCCACTTTTACCCTGTACACATCCTTCCTGCACGAGGAGTAGGCCTGTCCCTAATGGTACACCACAGCCAGCATCCAAGCAGCCATCCCATAAACCCAAAACATAAAAACTGCTTTGTCTGAAATTTAACCTGACCCAGAAAGGGTGTTTTCCTGCAGAGAAAATGAGGATTCACATCAGACTGAAGGCACTGAATATATAACAACTGCTACAGAACAAGGGCCAGAACTGAATAAGCCATCCAAACAAAATAGTCTTCTCTTGTCAGTAGAGAATCCAGGTCCAGAATAAAACTTTCAAAGAGGTGATAAAGGAAGGTTGCTTTATCATTACATTTACTTGGACTTGCTCTAAATCAGAAAACCAGTAATCTGGAGAACAGATAGACTTAACTTTTAAAAAAGTCAACACAGTTATTTTAAATAGAATACAAAACAACCTCACAATTAGGAGAAACATCCTGAATTAAAGTTCCGTTCTTACATCACATGCTGCAGTGTGAGTAACAGCTGGAATGTTAGGCTTTGCCTTGGTTTCCTGGCATTTTTCTATTTCTGTCACAAATTCTATATAACATAAACAATAATTCCTATCTTAAAAGAAAAGCTTACGATATCATACTTGATTTTCAAAGCGATGAACAAAGTGGCAGGATGGACCCATTTATGTAAAATACTGAATTTCATAAATCTGGATTGATTCTCATTCAGTTAATTTTTTTAAAGTAAGACTACAGCTCAACTTCTTCATATTTCACAGAGAAGCTACAATAATCCATTTTCAATACTTTGGCATCATTAATTCTCAAGAAATTTAAATAGACAGTAATCAAACTTAAACCAAAAAAAAAAAAAAAAACCAACATAGAATCCAAGGATATTCCAGATTCAGAATACTTCAAACTTACCTTGGACACGTTGCTGATGTAATCCAATTGACAAGCACTCTCTTTATCTACTTGGTTACAAAGATTCTGTAAAGTGGATGCATATTCTTTATCACTTTTTACTCTCATTACCATAAATTTCTTCATTGTTTCCAGCAGTCGTAGTTCCCAGTCTTGCAGTTTTAATAAAGCATCATGAGAATACTTTAGGTCACCTCCAAACCCCATTTTTTAAGGCACAATATACCAGACAGGGGAAAACACAGGCTCTTCACCACATCTGAAAGGAGAACAAGACTTATGAGACAATTATCAAAAGAAAAACTTCTGGCAAAGACAAAAAGCAACTATTGATGCCTAAACGCTGAAATAACTTAATCATAAGATTAACCACATACATTTACGTCCTCAGTATAAACTGAAAGGAGGCTGAGAGCACTGTTTTGAACACCAGACTGACTGGAAAAGATTTCAGCCTAAGAACTGCAACTGTTTCCATTTCTGCAAAAAACATTCCTTCCTAACTTACAGTATGAAAGAAAACATAACAGCATCAAAGACAAACACTAAAGACTAGTACATACAGCTAACAGTATCTCCCGACAAGCTACCAACTGCACTTTTCTATTCCTGGTGATCTGAAACATTTGTTTCTCGTGTTTACTGTCCTAAGAGCACGGAAAAATCCAAATAAAACACCAGCTCTCAGACACTACATCTGTGGGAAATTGATAACTATTTAGGAAGCTAGTTTGCTCCTAAACCCTGTGTTAACAAAGCCATTAAACCTGCAGATTCAACCTCCCAAAAACCAGAAAATATCCCAAAGCAGGTTTCCCATCCAACCATACACTGGTCCCCTGGACCAGAGTTCTTTAGTTGACATTTTTCAGACAGTCCAGTCTTATTGTACCAAACTGACATAATAGATTGATAAACAGATAAGATATACTGAAATATGAAATCTTGTAGCAGAACCAAGGGCCAAAGACACACTGCTAAGAGTTAGCTGTGAAATACCTGCATGATGACAAACACACAGCTACACACAGCTCTTCTGTGGAAGAGCTGAAACCACAAAAAGAAGTAATTCCTACACACTCTTGCAAAGGTTTTGTAATGTGGGCTGAACCCTCTTTTCTATGTACCCACTAACTACCTGTTCTTATGCTAATCAGCTTCAACTAGGAAAGATAAACTTACATAAGCTGCAACCCTTATCTCTGGACTGCAGTACAGCCACAGACTATACACTGCCTATTCACTAATTCCTGCACTATAATAAAGTCTTGGTTCTTTTTAACACAGAAATACCAATTTCTTCACAGGCTTTGCACATTACCACTTAAATTAGCAGTTTTCTGCAAACATTAACAAATTTATCTTCCTAGCAGTCAATTGAGGGAAGTAGGATTAATATTCTTATTTTACATTAAGAACTGAGACACATAAACAAACGTCAGCACTGTGGCAGCTCATTCTGGTATGTACAAGATTTAAAGACAGACATTTCAGAGTGCCTACCATTTTTAGCATGGTAGGTATTCATAAAAAGAAATGTTATTGGCTTCAGTTACTGCACAAAATTTCTGAAGATTTTGTAAATCTTCAAGCAGCCTCTGAAATAAGCTTCATGTACTACGTGTTTATTCTTAGAACACAAACCATGCTACCAAAGAAAACAAGGATTCAATAAAGAAAACTAAAGCAGTGCCATATTACTATGTAACTACACAATACAGACAAGTCAAGGCTCTATGAGTAACCTGTAAGCTTTCATAAGCTTTTTAATTTGAAACTGTATATTTCTGTCAGAATTATTCCTGATGGCTAGGAATTCAGTCATATACAGCAAAAGTAAATAGTTTATGTTGGCTATGTCCTTATTAGTAGCATTAATGAAAATACCTCCACAGTTAAATTCAGGTACACTCATGCAGAACCACAAACATTTTAGTACCATGAACCAAAAAAAAAATATCTTACCATGACTAAAGCTGCACTAGTGACTTCTCAATGCCCTTTGGGTCTTTTGTGACTCCTTATTTCTCTCCTACCCCATTTTTAGCACTTTTAGCAAATTCTCCTAGCACAATAGCCATGAAAAAAGACAGTATCCTTGTTTTCTTACATCCAGATTTAGAAGAGATGGGAACTGAATTTCACAGCGAAGTTTGGCTTTGTGTTATGTGTACAGTAATGGCTTGCTTCTTTTACCCTAGCCTCTGTTTTTTACTGAGAGGCCGTATGGCAAGGGAAGGAGGAAATATTCTCAGCATGTCATAATTCAGTCAGCTCCTAGTGACTTACAAAGGAGCCTTAGGATTACAAAAATCAATAGAATAAAAGATCCAACAATATCTCACTCCAGCCTGCTAAGTTGGTGTTCACAAAGCAATAATCAGATTTTTTCTAATTCCACTATTAGACGCCTGGATACATAGGCAAAAATTGTAGACACTGGACTTCAGTCTTTGTTTTAAATTATTCCTCTCACTGTGACAGAAGCAGCACAGCAAAAAATTGTTTTGCAAAAGTGATAAAATTCTTATTAGCTAAAACTAACAAGCATAAAGATTCAGAACTGATGATTCCCAAATGGGTAAGCCAGCTGCCATGTGACTTCCATGTAAATTAAGAAAATATTCAATCAAGACATCCAGCCAAATTCAAGTGCTTTGTTGTGGAGGCAAAGAAGTAGTGAAGTATTCAAGACCTAAGCCACTTAACTAAGCTTAAATTTTGATAAACCAAAAATCAATTCTGTCACTTGAAACCACATCTGATTTTTTAATGTGTCTAAATACTTTTAAACAACTGAAAACAGTACAGATCACACAGTCATTAATTTGAAGTCAGAACTATAAGATTTACCAAACACATGAACACACAATCTATTTTCCAAATATTCTTTAAAAACACAAGCACATTTTGAAAGGCCAGTGTTCAAAAAGACAGTATCTGGCACCAATACAGACAGGTATTTTTCCAAGTTTGGTATCTCCTTTGTTAGTGACCACAGAGAAGATGACAGCTGCCCTACATGGTCAGACCAAGACAAGAGAGTATTTCAGTCAGAAGGGACCTACAGTCATCCCTCTAGGGGATCACTGGCACAGTGATGCATTTAGATTAGCCCTGTGTCTCCAACCATGACATCAGAAGTTGTTTAAGAACAGCAAACTAGCTGGGCTGCTATTCATGGTGTGATCCTCCTTGTGCTTCCCCACAA
>VZTB01000701.1:79792-90330 GCA_013397245.1 Thryothorus ludovicianus
AATTGCACCTATAAAAATCTTCAGACATAAACTCTTGACCAAGTCGGGGACTGGGTTTGTGTCCAGCTACAGCTAGGTTCGTCTCTGAGGATAACATTAGAAAGATAGAATCTTTCTGAAGCTCATGATGCAGCAGAAGGGTTTCCCTCATAAACCTTGTTGAAAATTTCCATTCTGCCCTCAGCAACTCCTAATATTAATTTCTACACATTATATCTTCATGCTAGACCAGAGGTGATCAGCATCAGTACTTAAAATCCACTGGTTTGGACAACAGTGGCATTGAAGCATTGTTTCAGACCTTATGGCAAGACTGCCTCCCAAGAAACTTGGCAAGAACCTGGACACATGACAAGTTCCATGGTGCAACTCCTCAACATCTGTCACGCAGAGTGCCTAATGGCCCAACCACCTTGAACAATAGCAGCTGTCTGGTAAAAATACCTGAAAAAATGAGTTCAGTATTCTGGGTTGTTCTTCACCTCTCACATGACTAATTTTCTGTAAGCTCATGCTTCAATTTCTTCTGGCTTTCCAACTACTAGAGAATTTTTAGTCTATCATAATCTATTCACCCACCATTGTGACCCTAGAAATACCAGGAATTAGCTTCTTAAAAAGTAAAACTCTTGTCCTATTCAGGTAAGCTATAGATTTCAATAATTCTTTTCCCTTTGTTCTTCTGTTTGCTCCAACTCCTCTGGTATACTGCAAGTCCGGAATTCAGTCAGCATATTTTCATAATTTTTGATGATTCTTTTCTGCCTTTATCTAGTTACTTTGTTTATGGCTCATTGCCTAAAATTCCTGGATGTGACATGCAAGTTATCTGTTGTTCTATACAGCTGATACTCATGTTGAAAAACCTTACAATTATTCTTAGGAGACACACTGTAGCATTATATTCTTTCAAGAATAATGACTCTAAGCTAAATTACATGCCTGGAAGGGAAATATAAATGTAGGAAATAGAGAGAGGGAAAGCTCCTCTTTATCACTCCATCATATTGCTGAAGTCAAATGGGAGTCATTGCAAAACTCAACATTAAAAAAAGCTTCTGGATATAGTAAGTGTTATATTCTATTATAGACAAGTCAACAATACAGAAAGATTAATATAGATATATACTCTGAAGTAAAGATTTTAAAGAGATGTCTGTAAAAGATAAAATAATAAATTTTAAAAGAAAACCCAAGAAAAATGTTAGCTCAGGCTTTTAACCTGCAGTATGTTTCCTTGATCCCCAACAAAGGCATATTAATTCCTTCCTGTTGAATTAGATTTGCTGCAGTACCTTGATGAGGTAGGTATGAATGAGTGCCTTTTTCTAAACTACTGAACATCTTTGAAAAAAATTTCTATTTACCATTTTACTCATTTCTTATTTTCTGTCACTATTATTGTAAGGAAATACTGACAAACCTTTAAATAACTATACAAAATGTGCAATGAAGCACCTGGGCTTTTGTGTCAGAAAGAGCATAATATTGCTACCACTCTTGTCAAAATTACTATGGTTCTTCTATTGCAGATCCAGATAATAACATCATAAAACTGAGGCACATGAAAGAAATGAAACAAAGAGCATAGGAATACAGAGCTAAGCAAACAGCTGAACTCTCTTTTTGCCTCCGTAGGTATTCTACTTATGCAAAACACTCTCTGCCTCAGTATTTCTATCCATAAATGACAACATCAATACGTTCTTTGCAGGATGTTAGAAGGTGTAGATTGTTAATATGTACAAAGCATTTTTGAATTTTTGTATGGAAAAGGTAAAAAAATGCAAATAATAGTAAGGAGAGTGAAGATATTATAGTTATTCTATCACTGATTATAGAAGTCTTATTTTCATTTTCCTTTTAGAGATTTTCATTACTACTTGCTATTTTTCTCCTCTCTACGCTTCTTTTTCTGCCACCTCCATTTTGTACTTCGTATTATGAATTTCAATGTCTGTTGCTATGACAACACCACGATCTGACTAGTGCTGCCTTCAGACCCCTTTCAAATCTATGCTGTGCTATTTGAAACTACACATTTTGTGTTTAAGGGGCCTAGACGTTTCCTTAGAATAACCGATAGGATTTTCCCAGCTCTAAGCTATGGTGCAGATACACATTCCTAAATCCTAATACTTGCCAATGCTTTTCCATCCCAATTCACATTAATTTGACTATTTGCATCCCTTTGGTGGCTAAATAAATGATGCTGGAGTTAACAGAAGTAAGCATACTTGTACATTGCCATAAATATTTACATTTATGCACATATATATGCACATACATATACAAATAAGCAAGCTCAATTTTTGAGCTCAATGTACTCAAAAATTGTGCACGTACACAATTTGGTTTTCATGTGTGTAAACTGTTATCTGCCACAGAATTTCTCAGAGAAGTAAACAGAACCAGCAAGTCCAGTTTAATTTTGCAATTACTAAGAGCTGAGAAGACAAAAGGAAAGATTCCCAGTGACATGAGAGAGTTCAAGTCATGGTTTTATTCTTAAAAGCTGCTACTGATCCTTGCTAATGCATGCATACAAAGAACTGGCCTGCAGTGGAATTTCCACTCATAATCCAAAGCTAAAGACACATATTCAAATTTCTGATTTTATATTCAAACACCTGATTTCCTAAAACTGTTTAAAATCCTGATATATTTGCTGCTGTTACCATTAATTACAGTCATAGGCTACAGCCTAATAGATGGTCACAGATACACTGCTCAAGTACCGGAACACAGACACTAAATTTAAATAACATTCTGCATCAACTTATGATACAGGAGGAGACCTATAGATAAGTTCCTGAGCATTCAGATCAATTTAAAAAATAATTACAGAGTTTATGCAATGTCATTACAATGATCCCACATTCCTGATATGACAAGCTCAAGTTTTATCCAGTGCATCAGAAGGCGTTACAGGCTGACACACTGATTCAATTTGCCTACCTCTAGCTCTGTGGAGCAGCATTGCTAATCCATGCTATTATGCACCTGACTAATTAAAAAACCCCCAACAAACTACCAAATCAACAAAACCAGAGATGATTATTACTCTTTAAAAGGAATGATAATTTCTCAGCTAAATGTCTCTCCTTGAAAATAATGAGATTTGTATATTGCTGCTTCCAGACTGGAAAACTGGAAAATGTAAGTGTTTAACATTCAGATGATACAGAAGCCACCTTAAAAGATTTCAGCGGTGTTAAAGCAAATTTATTTTCCAGCTGCAAGAAAGCAGGCCAGATGTATGTGGATGTACGTAGGTAAAAGCCCACCGAGCTTTCTATATTTCAGACTGCAGTTCATGATTTTAAATCTTTGGATACAATACTTGAAGTCAGCATTGATTCCTCTGCCACCCTTCCACCTCAGAGGTATTTCCCTCCTCAGTCTTCAGCATTTTCCTCACTTCTACTCCCAGAGGTGTTTATGCAACTATTGTGCTAAAGAGACGAAGGAGATGACCTTTAGAAAATATTGTTATATTAAAATGTACATAATTTCATTATGTAAGTCTTGTTAATGATTACTCAAACAAAGTGCGTTCCCTATCTGCTGAACACCACAGCCAGAAAGGTGTTGGGCCAGCACCACACAGCCAAACAGTGAGGAGTCAGGGAAGGAGGATGACTGTGGCAATTCCTCAGGCTACTATTGCTGCTAAAGAATGCCTTTCCTGAAGCAACAGGGTTTAATTGCCTCTTTGATGGCATCATGCTGACCCCTCTAAACCTGGGACAGGAAAATTTTTCTACTCTGAGAAGACAGAAGTGTAATGCACATGTTGAGCTACTTTATATGCTTATATAAATTGCAGCCTTCACTGTGAATACATTTGTATAAAACAGTTTCCAGTGTATTAGAAAACCCACCTTGAGGACAAATTCCAGCTTAAAGTATTCCTGCATCTCACACACAATGTATATTCCTCCTCCCAGGCTGCAATATGCTACTACCCTAGGTTGTGCTTAATTTTGGTAGGATTATATTGTGAAGAAAACTGATAAAACTAAATAAAGTCCTGCAAGCAAGCAAGCAAGCAAGCAAACAAACAAACAAACAAACAAAAAAAAAAAAAAAACAACAAAAACGAAACCTTTAAAACAGAATTTGTTAATCCATGGTCTTGAAGTTCAGCCTTTGCCTTGAGAGAGCAGAACAGGTTGATGATTTCATCATTCTGGATAGATTATGTTTTTATCTACTATAGTAGAGAGCAGGAGTCTTTCTGAAATGTAAGCAGCAGCAGATAAAGGTAAACTTCATTAACCTGAAAATCCCCAAGAAGGCAGACATGAGACAGAGGGGAGAGTTTATGAGTTTTTATATTTTTTAAGTGTTGTTCCTTAAGGGCAAAGTTTTTTTTAGGGTGAAGGGTTTATATAAATTTGTCTTAACAGTACCATGGCTGGTTAAGTGAGTTGACATCTTTATAGGAAAGTGATGAAGGTATTTCTCAGAGCCAGTGTAGCAAGAGATGCAGGTTTTTCTCTAAACCTCTCCCTAGACATGGCAAAAAAAGTTGCACAGATTTGATTTGTGAAACTGGATTACCCTACTGTTACTTTTACCTTTCTCTGGTGCCAAGGATAATTTCAATACAAAAACCTGTTAAAATATTTTTCTCACTTTCTTATTATCATATTTGGGGTTTTTTTTTTCTGAGTGGGGTATAAGTTGCCCCATATTTTATAATTTTGGTTTTGCTACCTATGTAGACCTCAAGGGAAAAGCCAAAGTATTATTGTTGTCCTGACGTCAGAAACATGTTATTGAAATCCTATGTCCTTTTGTAATAGAACTGTCCTGTCTGGCAATATTTTTTCAGTACTTATTAGTAAGAGAGTACCTGGAGGGACACCCATGTCATTGCAAACTGCGGAGCTGAAAAATTTAGGAAGAGACAACAGTAGAGCTCCCAAGGCAAAAAATGTCAATTTTGCCATTATTAACTTCGAAGCTTTTATGGAGAGACACAAGGATTTCTTTAGAAGTTCTCTAAAGTGGAATTTCTGCTTATCAGAAACTGCTTTAGATTTCTGGAGCTCAGTCTCCTGGAATACTTTACATATCATTACTCTTTTTAAAGCAGAGTGTATTTCACAACTAAAACTGTCTTTTAAGTATTACACAGCATAGCAATAATAACTAAGTATAAAGACCTAATCTGCCATACAGTTTTTGACACTCAGAGTCCATCCAAAACTGCTTCTAACTATGTAAGATCTCACACATCTTGCCTGGAAAGATCAGCTAGTCAGGTCTGTGAATAAGCATACATACATTAACAAATATATTCTCTCAGAAAGTGAATGGGGAAAAATAATTTTAAAAAAATATTTTAAAAGAAGAGAAAGAGAGAGAGAGAGAGAGAGAGAGTGAGAGAGAATGGAGAAAAACGGTTTTCTCATATTTTAATACAAACATGACTGCTATCTGCTCTGAGTAAAATTATGTAAAATTATGGCCAGCTGACCCTGGAAATAGGCTGGTGCTTGCTGGTATATCTAATATGTTGTGCCACTAGATGTGTAATGAGTATTTAGTAGATTATATCACATTTTAGATAGCCCCTGGCAGGCCTACACCATGTTTTAAGGATGAGTGAGCATGCACACAGTTCTCCGTGGTCCTCTGGCAAGTGAATCACCCTGAAAACATCAATAGAACTTGCAAATATTATTCCATATAGCAGGAAGCCTTTCCTGGAAAGTGCTGATATCCTGCACATTGAAACCAGAGTGTATCGTCACTGATGAAGTGGGATCACACCCAAAGGCCAGCACTGTGAATTCCACCACTTGCAGCAATATGCAACAAATGAAAAATAGGCAGATATCCACCTTCCAGCTTTGAACACCTGCAGGTAAAGCTGTAACAAATTGATTACTAGGTTTTTACTTCTTTTTGCCCTTGTCTAATCAGCTGCAGTAAAGCAGTTGTGCCCTCTGGAATCCATTACAGGATAAGACAAGCTCTGACTTGAATAAAAAATTCAACAAAATAGATCTTAAATGAAACATCAAAATAGTTTGCTTTGTTTCATAGATGATGACATAAACTCTACTGTAGGGACTTGTATGTAATTATGAAGTGTCTGTCTTATAAAACATGGGAATTTCCCTGCTCAGTAGATTTTCTAGGATTATGTTTACACCATTTTAGTTGAAACTGCACTATAATTGTTGATGGAAGTGCACAGAATATAATGTCTGTAGCTTATCAGCATTCCTCACTTTCAATATCAAATTACAGAAATTTCTTGGCTAGTTTGTATTAGATATTTGGTTTGTGCTGAGTTAAAAAATAATCTTTTTCCACTATATGAAATACTGTTTTGATCTGATTTATCATACTTTAAGATGATGAGAAAAGTACATTTAAAGATATATTCTCTGTGTTTCATCTGAGTGACTTCTGGTATAATTTATAAATGCAACATGTCTAACCTTGAAAAGAGTGTATGTAGCAAGACTAGTTTTGCTGCATTAATCCAAGATTTCCATTGGGACCTTTTCTATGGATTACTCAAATAAACGTCTCTAACTACCCATGTGTCACATTATTTTTCTCCATTCAAGCAAGATATGTCAGAGTTGTTACCTTGAACTTTCTGTGCAGTAACAAGGATAGCTGTGGACCCCACACGTTTGTCACCATGTGAAATGCCTTCTTTCCAGTGACCTATGTCTAAACATCTGAGCTGTGAGTGCAGAGAACCAGGCAACTGAAAATGTGACCATGTGCCAGAGCACAGTAGAGGACCAGGATCTCCCCAGGCCCAGGAAGACAAGGGGAACACATCTCTCTCAGGACAGGAATCTCACAGCAATCAAATTCAGCACCTCAGGGAGGGAGCAGAGAGGGTGCTCAGTGCAGAGGGGCTGAAGGTAAGAGCAACCCCAAGTCCAAGACATCTCACAAAACTAACTATGAGGATAGGGCACGTCCAAGATGAAGCCAGGAAATTACCCTGCAGGTCAGCATATGGGCAGGTGTGGCTGGAGATCAGCCCTCCTTGAATGTCACCCCTGTGCCCATGTGAGAAAGTGGCAGTCTGTCACATGGGTGAGGGTCCCACATGATGCTGAGCAAGGCTGCAGAGGTCAACTAGTACTCCATCAGAATATGGCCAAGAAGGGATTTTTGGGCAGCATAGCTACCCTCTTCGTGGCCTTCTTGCTGACTTCTTGGTGGTTTGACTTGCTCCAGTTTGTCAATGTTTGTTTAACTGTATGTCCAAAACTGGAGGCAGGAGTACCCTAGATGTGATCTAACAAGAGGTGCATGAGGCAGGATAATCACTTCCCTTAACTTGTGCTCATGTTCTTACAGGCTGGGTTGCCGTTGGCCTTCTCTGCTACAGGGCACAGAGCTGAATCACTCAAATTGCTGTATACCAGGACCTTCATCTCCCTTCCAGCTGAGCTGCTCTCCAGTTTGTTTGTTTGTTTGCTTGTTGTTGCATCCACAACATCCTACTTTAGGTACAAAAGTATTGTAGAGGAGGGTGTTCAAAGCCTTACAAGGATAACAACATAGTAAATAAGTGTGCAAGTGCTAAGTAGCTAAAAATATAAAGGTTAAGGCAAATTAAATTCATAATTTTGTTATGCAGACTTTATGTTGTGTTTGCCTATTAGTAGATGTTCTAAGAAGCACAAACTTTGTACTTCATAGAATCAAAGAATTACAGAATCATAGAACGGTTTGTATTGGAAGAGACCTTAAAGGTCGTGTAGTGCAACATCAAAAAATCAGGTTGCTCAGAGCAACATTCAGCCTGATCTTCAGTACTTCCAGGAATGGTTCATCTACAGCTTCTCTAAGGAACATGTTTCAGTCTTTCACCACCACCATCGTAAAAATTTTCTTCCTTATCTAGCCTGAATCTACCCTCTTGTAGTTTAAATCATTACCTAATTTATAACTGTGTTATTACTACAGGCCCTGTTAAAAACTCCCCTCCCATTTTTCTTATACAGCCCATTGAAGTATTGAAATGCCACATAAAGGTCTCCCCCAGAGCCTTCTCCTCTCCTGGCTGAACAATTCCAACTCTGATAATTTTTGTGGTTTCCTCTGCTCTCTCTCCAGCAGCTCCATGTCCTCCCTGTGCTGGGACCCCAGGGCTGGAGGCAGCTCTGCAGGTGGGGTCTCAGCAGAGTGGGACAGAGGGGCAGAGTCCCCTCTTTGCCCTGCTGCCCACGGGGCTCTGGGTGCAGCCCAGGACACACTTGGCTCTCTGGGCTGGCAGTGCCCATGGCTGGCTCATGCCCAGCTCTCACCCCCAGCACCCCCAAGTCCCTCTGGGCAGGGCTGCTCTCGATCTGTCCATCCCCAGCCTGGGCTGGCACTGGGGGTTGCCCTGACCCAGGTGCAGCACCAGCACTTGGCCTTGTTCATCCTCCTGAGATTCCCATGGGGCGCTGCTTGAGCTTGTCCAGGGCCCTCTGGATGGCATCCTGTCCCTCAGGAGTGTCAGCTGCACCATCCAGCTTGGTGTCATCTGCAGATTTACTGAAGGTGCACTCAATCCCATTGTTCATGCCACTGATGAAGGTAATAAAAAGTATTGGCCCCAGCACTGACTCCTTGTCTTGATATGTATTTGGTATGTACTTGATGAGTACCTGATGTGTCAACTGTAATGAGCTTATTTAAAGATAAAAATAGGTAATGAAATAAAATTCATCTGAGTTCATTAAGTCATCTCTTCCCTGCAATTCTGGTTTTTATGAAGCACAAAAGTTATTTTCTGACTTTGACTTTAAGCAGTAAATGCTGTATCATTTCTACTTTTTAAAAATAATAGCAGTATTTAAAAATGCTTCTCACATTCATCTTCAAGTGCCATGTGAATAGACCAGTTTAAAATCTGCATATGGACTGTTTAGCACTACAGAGAATCTGATATAACTTTTATGTAAGCTATGTAATCATATTCATCCTTAAATCTAAATTCACTTGATAGCTTTGAGATGTAGCTATAGTCAAATTCAGAAATAAATAATTTCTTCCTTTCATGGCTTAGCACAAACAAGCTTTTGAAGATAATGGATGTCAAGTCTCATCATTGGGCCAGCTGAAAAATTCATTCTGTATTGTGAAACCCTATAGCATCTCTTCAGAAGGCCTCCAAGGTTTGTGGAAGATTCATGTGGGGCTTATGTTAACTTTGTTGTAATATTTCTGGAAGAAACTTATAGACAGCTGAAATTGAAAATTATTATCTGATTAACTGGATTAATAAAAAAACAGACTCATAAGTGTTTGTCCTAACTGTAACTTGACAAACTGAGAGTGAGTATAAATTTAATGAGCAACAAGACTGTGAAATTGTAAAGTGGTCACCAACTTCGGCAACTATCAAATTCCAATTGTTCAACTCCAATAATGTTTCCTTTTATTTAATTGGTGTTTTCACATAAAATCACCTGCACTTTTAGTGAGAAGAAGAAAGGTGAAATTTAGCTTAGAATCCACCTCTTATTTCAGAAAGATAAATGTTCCACCTTCCACCTGTCTATTAAATTTTTAAACTTTCTCCTCAGGCTTCTGGGTGATAGCTATGAATTTTGCCATAAATCTCTTACTAAGACTGCATAAATCATGCAATGCCTTTAAAAATATTTCTACGATTGGAATGCCAACTAAAATAATCTCTAAAATTTATAGAGCACTGAAAGAAGCAATGCTATAAAACCAAGCCATCTTCTGTTCTTGATTTGCAGTTACAACAATGCAGTCCAGATCTGTGTGTGAAGTCATTTCTAATAAGCCACAAAAGTTACTTTCAAAGATATTAGAGCCAAAGCCTGTTAAACTCTTTTGATATGCTGATTCTGGCATATAGTATATTTCCTGGCATATTTTTCCATATTTCTTAACATTGCCTAGAATTATCCTTGGGCATGATTTGAGAGTAAGAGTTCATCTGGCCCCTCCACCTCTGACAGGTAGCTTGCTTGCAGCTCCTCTCTTGAAGACCTGTCTGGAAAATTGACTAGAAGAGCTGCAGTCTTTTTGTGCAAGTTGGCCTCCATTATCACACATATTTTCCTGATGCCTTTAATCTACCGGTGCTTCTGAGCATACAGGATCTGCCATTTTCCTCCATGCTGTTCCAAGGTGTTCTCATACCTACAGAACAGCAGAGTGTTTTCTAAAATGGATAGCTCTTTGTGCATGCTTAAGTGACCTAAAAATTACCTCTTGTCAAAATGATGTCTTCAGAGAAACATAAAATTATTTCCCAGATACTGATTGCCTAAGTGCTTCCCAGTCTGCAAGTTCCATAAGACTTGCCTACATTGGCCTCTGTCATTGTTTCCTGACACTGCAGCAAGGGAAGAACATGAGAACATGTCAGCATCACTCAGATAGCAGAAATCCTCCTGACCACTGCTGACTTCATACTCACACATTAGATATTATATAAAACCTTAGTCATGCACCAGCCATGTGGTGCTCAGGGTCTCTGATGTGTTACAGGCTCTCTACGGAGGGGAGGGGAGGGGAGGGGA
>VZTB01000708.1:0-18312 GCA_013397245.1 Thryothorus ludovicianus
GGTGCTGTGAGCAGGGCTCTGCCTTTGGTGCCTCCTCCTCACCCCAGCTGGAGGCAGGAACTCACAGGAGATGTTGATGGCTCAGTTTTCCTGTTTGGCCTGGCTCGCTTCCCTCGGAGCATTTCCTCTGCCAGCCCCACGGTGTCACATCCCCGCGGGGACCAAACGGTGTCACAGCCTCCTGCTGTGCTGGGGGAACCTCCAGCCTGGGGCATTTCCCAGGACTGGAGCCATGGAGGGATTATTTTAGGAGTGTTCCATTAGTGCTTCATGGAATCACAGACTCCTTAAGGTTGGCAAAGCTCTCCAAGATCACCGAGCCCAACCTTCACCCGAATCTCTCTGTGGCCATTAAACCAAGCAGTGCCACCTCTGTTTGGCATTTGCACATTTCCAGAGATGGTGACTCCTCTGGAAAAGCAAGGGAATTTTGAAATCAAAAGCCATAACTTCATGGCAGCAGGATAAACATGGTCCTTTTCCTAGGTGAGCTTTTGGAAGGTGAAGGATTTTCCTAGAACTGAGTCACTGCTGGAATTAGTGTAAGGAGCTCCTTTGGGCTGGTTCCAGTGGGCTTTGACCAGTAACTCCTTGGGATGGACAGAGATGAAACCATCCCCTCCAATTTGGAGGCATTAATTGGATTTTTCTTAGTTTATCTAAAAGATTTTATTTTAATTTGTCTCACGTACTTTAATAAGCTTTTCCAAGTTGGCACTGTAGAAAACTCTTTTAGGTTAGATCAGTCTTCATAAGGAAAATGACTGGTTTTTACAGGAAAGGAGTTGGTTTTTGGTGGTGGAGCCATACAGCACTGACTCCTCATTTCACAGGCTGAAGCAACATCTTTATGGCCTCTATACACTGTCTTGCTAAAACTAATTAAATTTAATTGCAGTGGAAAGTGAGGATTGCTGTCAGTTTATTGCCCATTGTGATAACCATCCTGCTGGGTTTGTGTGCTCCATGTGAGGGATGATTTCTCAGAGAAATGTCTATAAATGCACCTGTGGAACATCAGGGGCAGTTCATGGATGTGCTCACAAACCCTGAAATCTTAATGAAGTAATAGAAAGAGGTGCATGATGTATCTCAGTAATGAGAACTGAAAATACATTTTCAATTTCCTTTTTCTGAAGGGAATTTTCCCCCTAATTTGCTGTTCACTGGAAAGAATCTACTGCACATAACAGGGTTTGGGCTCCAGGTATCCTTCCCACATTTGAGGCTGAGCCAGGGGTTGCTGTATGGGGCTGTAATTGTGCAGGAACTCCAAAGGAAAATCCACTGGGAAGGTTTGAGAGTGAGGAAGCACCAACCAGTGCTAATTCAGCTGGATTTCTGTCACACCTTGCTCTCAAATATTTCAATTTTAAAAACCTCAGTGAATTGTACAAGCTGCAGCCCTGGGATGTAGCAGGGCAGGGACTTTTTGGAGACGTGCAAATCCAGCAGGATCCTTTCAACACACGCTTTCATTTCCATGAAAGGTCCTGCAGATTGTCCCTTCTTCCATATTGCAGTGGCTCTAAAGCCTAATGCTGCAGATACCAAATGTCATTTGAAGCAAAAATCCTGGACAAAAACTTTCCCCCAGAGCTCATTAGTGCCATTCTTAATTATGCTGGGGCCCACTGGTGAAGGAGGGAAGCAGCATTCTCTTTGCTCATGTGCTGGAAACCCTCAGGGCAGTGTCTGCTCTGCCAGACTGGACATTGTACCCTGTGCTGGTGCTGATGGAATGCTGTTATCCAGCAATAAACTCCTGAGTGCTTTTCTCCTGGGATTGCTGTACCAAACAATAAGGTTTATTGCTTAAAAGATGTGCATATATTGATATATAAGTGGGATTTTGAGGTTTAAAACAGTTTTTCTGGGTATGTGCCCAAGAAATTGTGCTTAGTGACAAAAGACTTTTAAAAAAATCAGAAGTAAATCCTTTAGGTTTTGTTTTTTTTTCAAAAGGGGAATTAGAAGCAAGACAGCCCAATTTTTACTGAGAGTAGAGTCTTTTTATTTCAAGGAATACTCCACAGCCTTTGTGATGAGGCAGACACAACTGTGTCCAGCTTACAGTCCTGGCCCTGCAGCTCATTCCTGTCACTCTAGGCCACAGGAGGAATTTTAGGAATACACTGGGAGCATCCCAGCACTGGGGAGCAGGTGCTGCTGCCCTCCTTGCCGAGGCTCAGAAAGCTCTGCCCATGGAGCCCTGCCTTAGGGTGCCACCTGGTGCCCAGCTCTCTTCAACTCCAGCATTCCTGAAGGGAAAAAATCCTCTGGCTGGCTGGAATACACCCCAATCCCCAACACACTGTGAATCCAGGGGGTGAGGGCTGTGCCAGTGGAAGGGATCCACACCCTGCTGCCACTACTCAAACTCTCTGTTCCACTTTTATTTAACTCCTGCCAACCACGTGTGATCCAGCCTGGCCTTACAGATCTTTGTTTGCCCTGAAGTCTCACAGCTTCCCTTTGCTCCACTTGCAGCTTTGTGGGAGAATCTCCTTCCCTGGACAATGAGGTTGTGTCGGGGAGGAAGCAGCCCCCGGGCAGCCACCCGTCCTCGCTGTCCTCGCAGACAGAGCCTCCCTCCCTGGCTGAGCACCATGACTTCTCCAAAGACCAAAGGAGCACCAGCCTGGACCGTTCCAGCACGGACATGGACTCCACTGATGGGGCTGATTTGCCACCTCCAGGGGACACGCTCCCTGAGGACAAGAGTTATTTCTCCTTCATGGATGTAAGTCGCCGTCGTGTGTTCCCTCAGTTAATCCCAGCAAAGCAGCTCCTTCTGGGAACTTTGCTACCAGTTTTGCCCTGCCTTTCCCACGCTGAATTTTCCCAGCTGCTTTCCTGCCTGAAAAGTTTAGGATCAAAACTACAGAGTTCTTTTAAGTCTCTGTGGTGTTTAGGTTCTGAGAGATTCCATAAAGCTACTGGCCTTGGATAATCAATCATAGAATCCCAGACTGGTTTGGGTTGGAAGGGTCTTAAAGCTCATTCAGTTCCACCCCCTGCCATGGTCAGGAACTAGACCACATTTCCACGAGACCATATTTCTCCCAAGCCCCATCCAACCTGGCCTTGGACACTTCCAAGGATGAATATTGGAAGTATAATTAAATGACACAAACAGCCATGCAGATTTAAGACCATAAAGACATTCTCTACTATTTTTCCTATTTACAATTGGTTTCTTTCCATAGTAGCTCACAGTTTCATTTTAAAGGATCTTGCAGTTGGTGTAACACCAGGAGTTTCTGGCCATACACAGTTAATGAGGTTTAGTGCTGCAAGAACTTTGTTTAGTTTAGAAAAACCCTCTAAGATCACTGAGTCCAGCTCTTCTCCCAGCGCTGCCAAGGCCACCAAGTGCCACATCCACATAGTGTTTGAACACTTCCAGAAGGTTTTATTCTGTCCCTCGCCACTGAAGATGTCTTTGTAAAACTTTATTAGCTCCAAATGCAGCTGGAAAACGCTGTGTGATGAGTACTTTATCCCTGACCTGAAATGTTTTGTAAAAAGGAGGAAACCCACATCTTCTGGAGAAGAGGAAACTCAGGGATATTTGGTGGTTACAGGCAAATCTGTAGCAGCAAATTGCTTTAAGCAAGTAAATAAATTACAGCTCCTTGGTTTGCTCTGTAAATGTTACTGCTTATTGGGTGTGCTGGAAATGACTGATCACAGAAGTTCTCTGAATGATGTGATGCTAAACTTGGAGTGTCCTTGTTGCTGGTGAGTGGTGGTGTTTGTGGCTGGCAAGAAAGCTGCAGCTCTGCACTCCAAGGAAATTTTGTGTACTTGCTCTTTTTAGATCTCAGTCTTGGGATTTGCCTTCAGCTGCTACCAGCTAGGAAGACCTGTATTCATAAAACACTCTAGGAACCAAATTCCTGATTATTGCAGTTATTTTTTATATTAATTTAGTGCAAATTATTCATGCAACTCAGGTATCCACAGCCTAGAGAGACCAGAGGATTACACCCAGTTAACCACAAAGTCCTCATCATAAACTCTCTCTAGTATGATTTTACGTGACTCCAATCCTAATAATTGAGCAGACAGATATATTTCAATTAGGTGGGTGCAATCAGGTGGGTTGGGATTTCTCTGTGGAGGAGGTGGGGCTCATTGCCAGGTGTGTGTTTCCCCAGCACACGGCTGTCCTGGACTCCAGTGCTCTGAAGACTCGGGTGCAGCTGAGCAAGAAGCGCCGGTGCCGGGCGCCCGCGTCCCACTCACTGCGCAGGAGCAGAGGGCTGGACCTGGAGAACAGGTTTTCCTTGACAGAAGAGCCAGATAACAGCTGGATGTTCAAAGATTCCACAGGTAACCCCTCAGCTGATGGGGATAATTGGTTGTGATCAGCCTGGGTGCAAGGGTAGGAGTTTGTAAAAGGCGTTTTTTAAACACCGCCCTTCGTTCCTGCTTGAGCGCAGGAAGAGATCTGGAGCAAGGCAGAGATGAAAAGCTGGCTCATGGTTTTCCCCTCTGCTTTTTTTTTTTTTTAATAATCAATTAGAAGAGAAGAAAACTATGCAACAGGAAGATTCTGAGGAGGAAGACAAGATCCAGCACACTCCCAGGTCATCTTCTGTGCAAGCCCAGAGAATGCCCGTGTTCCCAGGGATGGATCACTCTGTTCTCAAGGTGAGCTCAGGCAGAGCCCAGGAGGTGGGAGATAAACCAGTTCAGTAGCTTTGTAAAGCAGGTGCTTTACAATGAATTCCCTCACTCATTTTTTTTAATTTTTTTATTTTTATAAATCCATTCTGCTTTCCAAAAAGAAAAAAACTGGGTGGTGGCTTAAAAGAACCCCTCTCTTTATTTTATATTTAGGCCCAACTGCGGAAAAGACAGGAGTCTGAGAGCACTGGTGACATCGGCTCTGCTCAGCTCTTCAAATCCTCCAAAGCACAGCTCGGCACTCCCAGCAGCAGAGTGCTGCCCTCCAGTGTGGAAAAGGAGGACAGGTGAGAGAATGCCAGCGTCAGGAAAAGGCTAATTCCCTTCTTGGTGCAAGGAAAAAATAATGCAACAAGCTGTACGTTCCTTTTCTTTGTTGTTTCTGTCAGGAGTTTTCATAATGAAAGAATAAAGAGTATATTTATTTTTGTATCTTAGGTCAGAAGAAAAGTCTCCTCAGTGGCTGAAGGAGCTGAAATCAAAGAAGAGACAGAGCCATTATGAGAATCAGGTTTGAAAAGGTACTTGGGTAGGAAGGGGGGCTTTACTGAGTGCAGGAGTGCAGTGACAAACTCACATTTCCTTTGGTGTGTTGGTGTCACCACTGTGGCCCCACCAGCACTGCCCTTACCCTGTCCTGTGCACCAGGCAGGGCAGTGCCCCTCCACTCCCAGTCACAGTTCCACTGATTCTCTGCACACAATTTGATTTTCAGAACCCTCACTCTGTTGGGGCTGGGATTTCCCAAAGTTTGAAAATTTAGTGTGGTTTCAGTACAATTGTGGGTGGCTCTTAAACATTTAATGCATTAAATAGACAAGACCAAGGTGGCACTACAACAGAAAACACATTTTTAGGAGTTGCTGTGCCAGCTGCCTGACCATATCACACTCTTCCTTCTGTTTTCCTTTCCAGACAGTGATTCTAACTAGGAGAAGATAAAGAAGTTTAACAGAAGCCTTAACTCATCTGAACCTAAACCCCCATGTCATGTTGCTGCTGTTTGCTTCCTGCCTCAACTGCTCTGTGCATGGTGCCTTCCTGTTTTGTGGAGAAAAGCTGCTTCAGTTCATAGTCAAATACAAAGCTGTGTCTGTCAGCTCGGGGGGACAGTGGCACTTCAGGCCAGGAGAACCCCCCTGGGTCACAGTTAGCACTTCAGAAAGTCTTGGAAAACAGAGATATTTGGGAGTGCAGTGATCCAGGGAACTCCCCTCTCTGTGGAACAGACTCTGTAGGTGTTCACCTCTGGGAGATGTGTCTGGCTGGGCTTTGTGTTTGTTTATGAAAATAATAATTTTAATCAAATTATTCTTTTTTTTTTGTTTGGTTTTTTTTTTTTGGTGAACAAATAGTAAGCTCCTATTTAGAATGAAATTTGTGGAAGGTGAGAGTGGAAGAACAAATCATGTTTACTGCCATATTGAAAAAGGAAACTTGATTATTTTTTGTAAAATGTATTTTTGATTGGCTTGTATTTACATGTGATCTGCTGAACTGGCAGATGGAGATAATTTTTAAGATGAACAAAATGTTAACTTTTGTCACTCTTGAAGTGGTATATTCTGTGTTTTGTCAGCATGTGGAATAATTGCTTCATTGGAATGTCTTTCCTAAAAAGGATCAAGCAATAATGTCAACCAGTTCTCTTTAAAAAAAAACCATAAAAATATGTAAATACTGTTTTTATATCAAAAAAAAAGGAAGGGAAGAGGGAGGATGTTACACTCATATCAGGGTTCCAGTTAATTGTTGAATGTCACTTTAATAGCAGTTCGGATAGTCCCACTTCATATTTTTATTTGTCAATCTGTAAATACCAGGTTTAAGTTTTTATTTTTATGCTGATTTTGTGGGATAACCTAAATGTGATCTTCAGTTTCTCAGATGATTTCCTGTCTTTCCTTTGGCAAGATGTGCTGATAGCCGAGTAGAGATCTCCTGGACCACACGGGTGTTTGGGTATCCCTAATTCTCAGATATTCCCTGGCTCTGGACACACATTCTGAAACACCAACCACCATGGCCATGGAAGACAGGCTCCATTCTTGCCCCAGATAAGTGCTCTTTCAGTAACCTTTAAAAGTGTAGCCCAGGGAGGGAGGAGATGATTCCTGGTGTTCCTCAGGCTCAACCAGGAAAACGTGGAAGAGGGAAAAGGAGAGTGGAGAGCTCTCCTCACCTGGCAGAGCTCCTTGGGCTGCATTTCCCACGTCCTGCTGAGGGGCTCCTCTGGATACAAACCAGGAAGCACCAGCACTTCAGCTCCTTTCCCTTTGGTCCTTTTTTCCCCATCAGCGTTTCGGGAGCGCGGCTCCCGTGCGGCCTGCCCGGGCCTCCGTCTGTCAGGCTGGGAGCTGCCAAAACCATGTGCCAATTCACCTCTTGGAGGAGTCACAGGGGGGGGATTTGCAGTCCCAGGCTGCAGGAAATAGCAGCAGGATGGCAGGAGACAAATCCCATCTGCACATCTCTGGCTGACGGATTTTGTTCCGGTGGCAGCTCCCTGTGCTCCCTGGAGAGGAGATGGAGATGTTTGTCTGATGTAAAAGTGTTTTCCCTGTTGCTTTGCCCTGTTTCTCACAGGAGCTGTTGCCACTGTTGGTTTGGCAGCCCCTCTGCTCCCCACGGAGCAGTGACCCCCCCAGGACTCGGCTGGAATTTGGGGATGGGCCGTGTCAGTGCAGCCACACCACCATTGACCAGCTCCTTTGAAAACCTTGCACAGATTTCCTTCCCTCTCCTTTAGGTGATGGTGGAGAAGGTGGCTCTTGGTGTGTTTTGTGGGGTATATTCCTGTGGCAGCCCCTGGGGGTTCCATGGGTGTGTCCCAGGGGTGGCACTCACCTGGGCCAGCCCGAGCAGGTGAGGAGGATGACAGTGGCATGTCCAGAAATCAGGCAAGTCCCTGCTCACAGGAGCATTCACACAGGCTGGCTTTTCCACTTCCACAGGTGACAGTGTTGCGTTCCCAGCAGTTGGAGGATTTTCTGGTTCTTGGTCTAGGCCAGAAATTCTGTAACTGTTTGTGTTGAGGAAACTGAGGGGATTGGCACGAGGTTTCCACAAAGCCCTTGAATGTGTTTGCATTTCCACATCTGCTTGGACAATGCACTGAAATTACTGTATTGAGTAGTTTAACCTACTACTGAGAAATGTTTAATGCTTAAATGTCTAATTAAAGAGCATCTTTAGAATGTTGTTGAATGGGAAAGTGTTTTTTTCTGCTCTGTTATTTCTTTATATTGTACATGGATTAAATATCAACTTCCTTCTCTTCGGATTATCGCTCTGTAATAAAAGATATATAAATATGTTATTACTTCTTAAATGATAGAACAGACTGTAATACACTTTATATAATTCTATTTTAATTCCAAATAATGCTTCTTGGAATTTTTTATGTTTTCAATTTTGCTGCCACGTGCTTTTTCCTGCTGTTTATTGGAGATGGAAGTGAGCTCTCATGTTCCTTCAGATGTGCTGCTTCCTTCGCTCCTGGATCCTGCCCTGGAGCAGGTTCAGTTCTTGTCCAAAAAATGCTGCTGAAGGTGATGGAGGCTCTGGCAGTTCCTTTGTCTTTCCCCTCACAGCTCCTCGGCTGTTTCTCCTTGCTTGAAAAGCCACATCAGTGTTGGGTTTTGAAGTGGGATGATGTGTTTTGTGGAATTCAGGAACACTTTCTGACTGCCCTCCTCTCATGATCCCCAGCAATCCCTGCTCTAGGTGCTGTGTCAGGGACTTGGAGGGCTGCTCTACTGCTTTTCATTGGAATTCTCAGTTGGGGATTTCTTCCTTTTAATTTTTCTGTTTGCAAATTCACCTTTTTAACATCTGTGAATCTTCAATTTGGTCCTCATCCACCGGAGCCTTTCACTTTGTGCAGAGCAAGAAGCAATGTTTGGTTCTGCAACCGTTGACATTCCAAGATTTTCCATAGGATTTACCCCACACACACCATTCCCTTTTCACTCCCACAGAAGTTGGTTTCACCTTGTTCCTTGTTTGCAAACAAGTTATTTGCAAACTGAAATGCACGTGGGGCAGGTTGGGGAATACAAAGTGTGACCTGGAAAAGGTTTGGGACAGCAGATCCTTGATTTCTGCAGGGATAGGGGGAGATGGGCAGTTCTGGGGTGCTGCCACAGGGTGTACCCAGGTACAGAACCTCTGGGCTGAGTTCCCAGTGCTGTCACTGCTGTCCCCAAGCCGGCTCTGGGGGTCAGTCATGCTATTCCAGTGAAGTACAGAGCTGTCACCATAACTGTGCTCCCTGTCACCCTGAGGTCAGTCTGCTCCTTCCTGAAGGACCCAGGTGCAAGAGCAGCAGCAGCCAAGTGAGGGATGTGTTGGATCCATCCCTTCAGCCCAGCTGAGAAGGAAAAACAGGTATTTGCTTTAATTCCTTTTAAAGGTGGGGTTTTAAGAGGTGAAGGCTTTTGGGGCTGGGTTGGACAGGGCTGGGAGCAACCAGGTCTAGTGGAAGGTTGGGGGAGCAGAATGAGATGAGCTTTGTAAGGTCCTTTCCAACCCAAACCATCCTGTGATTCTGTGAAACCACATCCATGGAGCTTTAGTGGGATTTAGGGTGTTCTGGAAGGAGCTGCAGAGTCCAGGCCTAGTTCTGCTCACCCTGGGAGTGGAGAGGGTGGAGGGTGGGAATCCTTCCTGAGCTGGTGATGAGCTCTGTTCCATGACTGTCCTGTTCACTAAAGTATAAATGTATTGCAAAAATATCATCTGAAATAACTTCTGGTTCTTCTGGTGGGATTGGCAGAGGAGGAGAACCAAGGCCTGGTGGGTTATGGGTTTTTCTCATTCCATATTAAACAAAATGGTATCAAATCTGATTTTGAATCTCTTGTGGAGATTAAGCTTTTGTACTACTCCACATAGCCTTACAGAATCTCTGAATCTGGGTCATAATAAGTATAGTGTGTGATGAAAATCCTGTATTTTGTATTACACAGTTTCCTAGGGAATAAAGATATTCTGGCTGCTGGATTTTGTTCTGTACCGTTACAGTTCCAGTCTAGCTTTACCAGGTATTAACCAAAAAAATATCTATTTTCTAACAGTCATTTTTCAAAGGGATTTAAGAAGCTGACAGCGAGAGGAAATTGAGGTCTCTTTGGGAGAGGCATCAAGGAGATCCAATGTCCCTTCTGTCATGTTTTTGGAATTGCTTTGTCAGTGTGGAGAGCTGGGAGAGGCAGATCCAGAGCCCTGTGGCTGTGGCAGAGCTCAGTGAATGAGGATGCTGAGAAGGCAGGGACTGGCACGAGGAATTCTGTGCTTCTAATTTGTTGAGGACAGATGAGGTTGTGTTTGGTAAGACAGAAATTAATCCACTCCTCCTTCGTCTGTGCCTGTTGGAGCTGTGGCACCTGAGGGACGGCTTTGATGGGGACAGCAAATCATCATCAGGAGCCACAGGATGGGCAGAGTGAGGAAGAGTCAGCTGGAGATACCTGAGTGTCATCCCTGTCACCCCAGGCCTGGAGCATCACCCAGCAAGGCCAGGGATGGGATGGGGCTGAAGGGCCTCACTCTAACACATACACCAGGAGGAGAGGTTCCCAACCCTCTCCATTCAGTTTATCCACCCTGGCCTAGGGGATTCACTTTGTAAAGTGAATTTTCTGTAAAATGGCAATTTCAGTAAAGGTTTTGTGGGGTAGTTCTTGGTTTCAAGATGAGCCACACTTGGAGCAGGTAGAAAAGCCTGCAAGGGCCGTAGTAAATGGGGATGTGTGCAGCTGAATTAAAAAAAATGTGCCCTGAGGAGTCGGGATGGTTTGGGTCTGAAGGGATGCTCAAAGGTGAAGAGGGAGTGAGGCCTGCTACCAGCAGAGTGAAATTCTCCCGGCTTGGTGTGGAAGGGCTGCACTCCCTCCTTACATCATCCTGTGCCTGTGAAGATGGACAAGCCCCTGAGCCAGGCTCCAGAAATTCCTCAGGAACACACCCAGGATGTGTTCCTGGGAAATGCCAAGGAGGGAGCCAGACTGGGGCAGAGACAGAAAAGGGACTCGATGGAAAGAGCTGCTTAGGGCCAAAATTAAAGCAAGAAAGCCCATCTGGAAATCCCGAGCTGCTCCTGGGGCCGACCCCAGCCCCACATCACACCTTGCTCTGGAGCCCACACCAGCGGGGAGATTTTGCCCAGGTTTTTGCTTCGCCCTGCGCTCGTTTTCCAGGCTAAACCCTCCCGTGAACTGCTGATGGCAGAGTTTTCCAGAGAACCTGGCAAGAAGCAGCGTGAACGTGCTGATGTGAATTTCGACGTTAATCTTCTGTAAATCGAGTGGCCCCGTGTCCGAGGGACGGCCGGGAGAAATCCGAATGACGTTTCCATAGCTCGCTGCGCGCCCGCGCTATTGAGATGAAAATCTCATGGATGGAATTCCGTGGACGCAGCTGCTGTATCAGCGCTCGGGGAATTCTGCTGTCCTGTTCAGAAGCCACCCATAAATAGCAGGGGCCGCCCGCGCCGCCCGGCACAGCGGAACCACACGGAGAGGTAGCGGCGGCACCGCCGGGGGATTCCACAGGGAATTTGTGTGTCTGAGTCCAGGTGTCCTCCCCCAGTGAAGGGTTTGGCTCGTGCGTGGCGAGAAGTGAAGCTGCAGGGTTGGATTCAAGACGTTGATCAAACGTTTTTTTCGTCTCTTAAGCCCCTTAGCGTGGTGTGGCCGGGGAAGGCGTGTTCCAGAGTTTTTTGGGTGTTCCTGGAGAGTGAGGAGGGGGCTCTCACCACCATCCCCCTCCCCACACCGGCCAAGGCAGCAGCAGCAGCTCCAGCTGCCGGGTTTGGTGTCCCCCGAGATGCTGGAGCAAGGGAGAGGTGTCAGGTTTATGTTGTGGGGAAAGATGTCAGCAGCTGGAAGCTGACAAATTCCAGCTGGGAACAAAGACCAGGCTGTGAGATGGGGGTTTAGTGGCAGTTGGATGAGCTGCCCTGGGCAGAGGGCTCCGTGTCACTTGGGACGTGGCTTGGCTCGGTCCTGCGGGTGCCTGTGAGGATTTGGGGCCCGTGTGCAGGAGGGAGATGAGGATGGATAATGGAGCTTTCTCCCAGCCTGGACACCCTTGGGGATTTGCAGCTGCTGCACTGGGGTCTGTGCTAACCCTGCTGCCTGTTCCTGTGCCAGCTTCATCCTCTGTGTTTCATTTCCGACCGCAGATCCCAGTGCCTCCCGCCTTAACCTCCTGCCATTTGGGTTTTGCAGGCACAATGACCGAGCAGCAAAGTCCCCCCGAGCAGATGGCGACTGGGGAGGGTGCTGCCGAGCGAGGTGGCAACTACAAGGTATACTGGGTTGTACTGGGATGTACTGGGGAGAACTGGTCACGGATGGATGCTGGGTGGAGCCGTGGGATGCCGTGTGCATGCTCCAGGCTGGAAGCAGTGCCTGCACTGCAGGTGCTGCTGGGGACAGGAGTGGCCTCCAGCGGGTGGCCCCGCTCTGGTGTTGAGCCCAGGGGTGGCTGCAGATTGGGAAGCAGCTGGGGCTGGGGATCTGCTGCTGCCTGGCAGGAGGGACACTGCTCCCTGCCTGCGTGGCTGCCAGGGACATTGGCTGGGCCAGGCTGGTGTGCAGCTGCCCGGGGATTGAATCCAGGAGATGAAATGTCCAAGCATCCTGGCACAGCGGGGTCAGCTGTGGGCCCAGGCACTGAAACTCCCCAGGTGTGTTTGTAGGTTTGGATTCAGCTCGTAGGCTGGTTGAAGGTAAATCAGCTGGAGAGAATATGGTGGGTCCAGAGCTTCCCACAAAGCCTGGACAGGGAAGGCTGGAGGTGGGAGCAGATCCTGCCAGTAGGAGAGGGGAGTGCCAGGAGCTGGGGCTTTTTATTGTTCTGGGGTGCACAGAGGCTCCTGACGAGTCTGGATGTCACCTCTGTCCCTTGAGCCCCCCATTATGTGATGTGTGCTCTGCCCTTGTCTCAGGTGCTGCAGCTGGAACACCTTTGGGACAGTGCCAGGGGGTGCCTGGTCACCCCACTGACCCTCTTGGTCCCTGAGTGGTGCTGGACACTCTGGGCCCTGCTCTGTGCCACGCTCTGGCCACTGGGACTGGTTCCAACTCATCCTGCAGCTTGGCCTCGAGGCTCTGCTGGGAGCAGGGCAGCCTGGGGAGAAACTGGGGCCTCTGAATGAAGAGTTTGTGCCAGGCCAGGCCAAGGGAATGGTTGGATCTGGAGGGAGCAGTGATAAGGAAAGGATGGGCAATGAGCAGCCTGGGGGTAGGAGAGGCAGCCCATGGCTCAGAAATTCTCTCAGCCCAAACCTTCTGCAGTGCTGTGTTTGAGCTGATTTTCAGCCTGTCATGGACAAAATTCCAGCTTGTGCTTTACCAAACAAACACCCTTGGCTGGAGCTCGGCCCAGAGCTCTGTCAGGGCAGAGGCTCTCAGGCAAGGAGTGACATCGGCACAGCATGGCCGGGGTGGAGGGACACAGCCAGAGCCCTGTGATCCACTGCTGCCCCCATTTCCTGGGGTGTTCCCCTGCTGTGGAGGCTGACAGTGTCTCTCCCCACCTTAGATCACCATCTACGAGCTGGAGAATTTCCAGGGGAAAAGGTGTGAGCTGACAGAGGAGCTCCCCAACATCACCGAGAAGGAGATGGAGAAGGTGGGCTCCATCCAGGTGGAGTCTGGCCCGTAAGTCTGGCGTGGGGAAGATGGAGCAGCCCCAGGGGGTGGCAGAGAGAGTGTCCCACTCACACTGGGCTCCTGCAGGTGGCTGGGCTTCGAGCGCCAGGCCTATGCTGGGGAGCAGTTCGTGCTGGAGAAGGGCGACTACCCCCGCTGGGACTCCTGGTCCAACAGCCACAGCAGTGACAGCCTGATGTCCATCCGGCCCCTCCAGATTGTGAGTAGGGCTGTGCTGGGCTGACCACAGCACTGGGGGCAGCTCCTGACCCACCCTTTCCCCCAGGACAGCGCTGACCACAAGATCCACCTGTTTGAGAACGCGGGGTACACCGGGCGGAAGATGGAGATTGTGGACGATGACGTCCCCAGCCTGTGGGCCCACGGCTTCCAGGACCGCGTGGCCAGCGTCAAGGCCCTGAACGGAACGTAAGGATGGGGGCACAGGGGACACCCCAAGAGGTTCCTGTCTGTGGCACTGTGGTTGGTCCCCTCAGGGTGGTGGCAGGGGCACCTGGCACAGCTGCTGCAGTGGGGCAGCTGCTCATGCCCATTGTGCCCCTTGTTCCGTCCCTGCTGCCACCTTTTCCCTGGCCCACAGGGAGTAACAGGGACTGTGGCAGTGTCCCTGGGGCTGGATGATGGCTCCTTGCCCTAACCCACCACCCAAGCAGTGAGCTATGGTCCCTTCTCATGGATTCCATCCCCTCCTGGCACACGGCGTTTCCCACCTGGGCGCCGCGGCCGCAGCCGGTGCGGTGGCACTTGGTGACACAGGGGTGGCCCCGGGCAGCATCACAGGCAGCGACACCAGCACTGGGATGGGGATGGCGACGCTGCCCCTGCCCCAGGGGATGTGGGGTGGGCGCTGCTGAGCACCGCCTCCCTCCCCGCAGGTGGGTGGGCTACGAGTACCCCGGGTACCGGGGCCGCCAGCACGTCTTCGAGAAGGGCGAGTACCGGCACTGGAACGAGTGGGACGCCAACCAGCCCCTCATCCAGTCCGTGCGCCGAGTGCGGGACCAGCAGTGGCACCAGCGGGGCTGCTTCGAGAACAGCTGAGGGACCCCCAGCCCCCGCCGGGGCCGCCCGCGGGGTCCCCCGGCCGATGCCGTGACCGTGGTGTTTTTTGTGCAAAAACCTNATTGTTTGCAGCGTTACATAAATGCTGCAGCTTTCCAAAAATAACCCCCGGGGCTGCCGCGTCAGGGTTTTTCCAGTGCCTCTGTCCCTTTCCACAGCATCTCCTGCCCGCTCCCAGGGCTGGGGGCCAGTGCCAGGGCAGGGAGGGGGCCGGGGATGTGCAGAGCAGCCATCCCTGGGGCCGTGCCAGGCCCTGGGCACTCCAAGGGGGGCTCATCCCCTGGCGGGATGGCTGTGCCCAACCTCAGCGTCCTGCAGGCTCTCCAGCCTGTCCCCAGGGAAGTTTCCCACAGTCCCGGGGTTGTTTTTTCCTGAAGGATGAGCTGTTCTGGGGGTGGAGGAGGGGGATTGAGCGGTGTCACAGGGTGCTGGTGGGACACTGAGCTGCCCTGGCACTGCCCTTCCCCACGCTTGAGGACACACAGGGCTGGGGCAGAGATGGGAGATGGGCTTGAGTCCACCCGAGGTCTTCGTGCAGGTCCCTGAGAAGCCCCCTGGAGATTTTCCCTTTTTTTGGGGAGGGGTTGGCAGCTGTGGAAGGCGAGGGCCGGGCCCTGAGTGGCGACAGCTGCTTCCAGAACAATCCATGGGACTGCCACTGCCTGAGGCTGGGATGAGCTAAATCCAGCCCAGCTGAGCCAAGGGAGGGGATCACAGGAGCCGTGCTGACACTGTGGCAGCCCCTTGCTGAGGGGCTGAGGGGATGGGATGTGGCTGCAGGGCTGCAGTGCCCTGCTCTGGGACAGGTCCATGAGGGTCCAGGGCTCGGGACCTGGAAGGATTAACCCAGAAAATGGAGAAGGCAATGCTGGGTCCCTCTGAGGAGCTGCAGCAGGAGACACAGGCAAGAAAGGAGGACTCCAGGCTGGAAATGCTGGAAACTCTTGCCACACCCTGGCCTGCCCATGGCCTGAGGAGCTCCTTGCAGAGCTGCACAATCCCCTTGGCCCTTTTGGCCCTGGAAACTCCATCACCTGGAGCTGGGACAGCTGCAGATCCTGGGAACTGACCCCCCCACACATATCACTACCAGGGCAGGCTCTGGTGACAACACCCTGGGTGACCCTGTGTTCAGCCATGCTGGGGTAGGGGATGAGGCAGAAGTGACCCTGGGGGGGCTGCAGCTGTGGTTCCACCTGCTGTGCGACCCTCGGGAGGTGCTGTAGGTGAGAAGGAGCAGGTCTGGGGTCTGTTCATGCTGGGTGACACTTGCTGGGGTGACAGGGGGAATCCAGCTCCTCTGTGGGGAGAAGGGGGCCATGGCTGCTGCACAGCACCCAGGGAGTGTCACCGTGTCCCCCCTCTGTGAACCTCCTTCGCTGCAGCCCCCAGCCCTGCGCAGCCTCCTGGCTCCGCTGCTGGGACAGCGCCGGCAGAGGGACTCCGCTGCTGCCCTCGGCCCCCAGCCCAGCCCTGGCCGTGCTGCCATCCAGGCACATCCCAGCCACGGGGACGTGTCCCAGGCTGAGCCCCTCGTCACCTCAGCTTTGTCCTGGTGTCACAGAGAGGCCCCAGCGCTGCTGCTCCCACTGCCCCGCGGGGCCGGGCTGCTTCTCAGGGACCCCAAAAGGGCAGGGGTGATACGGGAGGAGCCCAACACCCAACACTCGAGTGCCCCACGCTCAGACCCTGCTGCAGCTGCAGCCAGGGCCGGCCCCAACCCCGGGCCGGTGTCGGGAAGGGGCTCCCGCGGTGCCCCCGGCGCTGGCACGGCCGGGCTGCAGACGGGCGAAGCCAGACGCTCGCCAGCGCTCCGAGGCGTTTTATCTCGCATGGAAAGAGCCGAGCTCAGCAGGGCCGGCGGCGGCTGCCGGGCTGTCGGGGGGATCAAGTCTCTGGCCCCGAAACGCCTGAAGCGGGGCTGGCGGGGCTTTGTTGGCCAGGGCCGCCCCGGCTCTTGGCACGCGTTCGGCTGATGCTTGCAAACTCCAAATCTCCTCGCCACCAACCCGACAAAGCGGGTGACTCGAATGTGACAGGTAATGAAATAACTCGGGCTTGGTGCTCGGGCAGACAAAGGCTGCGGCGGATCAGCTGACCCTGGTTTTCATTGGGGTTTAATCCAGCATTCTCGCTTTGAATCAGGCTTGAACTATTTTGTAAATAGTTTTGGCACCTCTCTGCTGCAGCTCGGTATAAATTCCACCTCCCGGCCCCAGCCCGTCACTGGCTCAAGCGGGTACTGGTATAACTGGTAAGACTTTGCTATTTATTGTCCTCTCTTTTGCCGTAGCCTCCTCCCGATCCCCGGGGCCGGGGTCCCTTCCCGGTGCCAGCGGGGTGTGGGCACGCAGCAGCTGAGCCGGGGACAGTCCTGTCCCCGCAGCCCAAAGCAGGATATCTCCACCCGCCGTGGCTCCGTTTCTTTTTGTCAGGAATGAGTTTTCACCTCTTTTGGAGTGGCTCAGGGTCCCGCTGGGCTTGAGGACGGGGCTCCTTCCAAGGAGTGGCAGTGCCAGGCCGAGTCGGGAGGGCTCGGCTCCGGCTCCTCGGGGCTGGGGCTGGCAGGGGGAGCCCCAGCGCTTCTCTCCATCGCCCCTCCGGGCACCCGCGTGGGACCGGGATGCTCAGCTGTTACTTGCCAGGCAGGGACAGCAGGAAATCCTCGACCACAGGGCCTGGGCTCCACTGGGAATGATTTAAAAATTCCCTGGGCTCACAGTTCCTTGTGCTGGAAACCCCGGGCAGGTCCCAAGGACCATTCATTGCCTGTGCTCTGAGCCTGGGGAGGTTTGGGGTGCACTGAGCAGCCCTCAGCAGAGTTTTCCCCTGGCAACCCCAGCCTGAGCCCATCCTGCTGCAAGCTCTGGTCCCAACACCCTCTTCCCTGAGCAAACTGCAGGATGGATGGGGGCATGGACACAGGGCACGGACATGGGGCTCTGAGCATGGCCCCCTGCGTGTCCTCAGAGGCAGATTTTAACGTGCTGAGTTTCCCTCCCAAGGCAGCAGACACCCCAGCTGATGATGGCTTCCGAGCACCAAATGCCAGCCTCCAAGCAGCAGCAAGCCAGCTCCAAGGTCAGTGGGAGACTGCCCAGCCCTGCAGAGGGGCCAGGGCACCCTCAGCCTCTCTGGGAGCCCAAATCATACCCGGAGACACTGCTGGGAGCAGCTGAGCTGCCCTTCCCTGCACCCCCAGCACTCCCGGCCGGTGCCAAGCACGGCTGGCTGCGCTGCTGAGCTGTTTGCAGCAGGACGAGGGGATGGGGAATGGGATTTTTTTGGCATCCCGCAGCCTCGTGCAAGTGGAAGGGTTGGGGACAGACCAAGTGCTGATCTCCCACCACGGCTGCAGACACAAAAGATCTGTCCCCACCTCCCGCTGACCCCTGAGATCTGTGCCGAGCTGGCGGCCCCGGGGCTGTCCCCGAGCTCTCTGGGTCGCCTCTGGTGGCTGCGGTGCTCCAGCCACACCCCGAGTGCCTCGGGTGTTTGATGCCCGCTGTGAACGCGAGCATCCCTCTGCACTGGCACCGTGCTGGGCAGGGCACCTGTGAGTGATGGCAGAGGGATGGCAGCGGTGGCTTCCACTTGCAGCTCCTTAAATGCCTCAGGATTGCAGTTTTGGGAGAGCGAGATGTCTGGAGTGCTGCCCCAGTGGCCGGGGACAGCGTAGTGGCGGCAGGGGCGGGGTGACGCTGAGGTCCCGCTCTTTTCCAGATTGCCATCTTCGAGCAGGAGAACTTCCAGGGCCGCTGCCATGAGCTCAGCGGGGCCTGCCCCAACCTGAAGGAAGCCGGCGTGGACAAAGTGGGCTCCATCCTGGTGCACTCCGGACCGTACGTGAGGGGGGCTGGGGGCCGGGCGGGGG
>VZTB01000708.1:22095-32531 GCA_013397245.1 Thryothorus ludovicianus
GGTTCCTGGGGTGCCCACGGCGGCTGGAGAGTGCTGGGGTGGGCGGGGGGATCCCCGCGGCCCCCGGCAGGTGAACCCCACGGGAGAGGGGCTCTGCCTGCAGGGGAGCAGCGGGGATTTACCACGGAGTAATTAACGGAAGAGTAAGAATGATGCAAACCCTGGCTAGATCACATCCGACGCTGAGGTGTCTTGTCTTTCCTGTTTTCTTTTCCAACTGGAGCAGCAGCCGCTGTCTGTCCTCGGGAGGTGCCTCCGTGAGGACCGTGGGTGATGCGGGATGGGCTGGTGAGGAGGAGGAGGAGGCAAAAGTGGTGAAGAGATGAAGATGTGCCCGTCGGCTCCCACTGGCTTTGCTTTGCCTTTGCCAGCGGCAGCCGGGTGAAGCCCCCCTCGGAACCCCCCAGGCTGGGGAATCACGGGCTAAAAAACGCCAGTCTTGAAAAAATGTGAGTTTTTTATTCTTAAGTACAGTGGGCTGAGCTCAATCGCACCTGCAGCCTGGGTGCTTTGGGTACTTCATGTGCCAGCTGTGAGGGCTTTACTGTGGGTTCCACGGATTTTTATCCTCTGAAAATTATTGTTATGTTTAATTCTCAAGCTTCAGGAGCCACGTGATTACACGAGATTTCTAGCTTCAATTTTTTTTTTTCCTTCATCTCCTTTGCATTAAATTGAGTCTCCAGCCTCATGTTTGTGCCTCCACGCACAGACCCAGCCACAAACACTGAAGGTTTAAGGAAGGAAGGAAAACCAAGCAGGAACCCAGCATGTATTATTAAAGCCTTGTGGTTTTCAGGGCAGATTTGTGATTTATCAATGTGCAGCTTTGGCATGTGGAAAAGTAATCTCTGCTCTGATTAATGCGAGGGCTGAGGCAGGAATGAAATATCCCAGAGAGAGAGAGGAGCTCTGGCGGGGGACACAGGGCTCTGGCTGTCCCCGAGAATGGGAATTCTTGTCCTCAATGCCAGGCTCCCATTTGCTTTCTGCTCCTCGGTTTTGCTCCTGACATCAGTGTGATGAGGCAGAGAAAGGAAGCAATGAATCCTCTACAGCTCCCTACAGCCAGTAAAACCCCTGTCCGGTTGAAAAGCTAATTAAGAAGCATCACTTCTTCAGAGGCCAGAATTGGAAGCAGCCTCGTGGAGACATAATGGGATTACCGGGTATCAGGGGACTGCAGCCGGCCAGGACAGCGACGCTGCGGCCCCACGCACCCGCCCTCGGTGAAGGAACACCCAGGACCAAAGCACAACTCTCCCCTAACGTGGAGAGAGCCAGGGGGATGCGCTGGGAAGCAGCGGCTCCGCCGTGGTGGGAGTGAGGGGCTGGGCCGTGGGACGGGGCTCCCTCAGAAAACGACGCCTTTCCCCAGGCAAATGGAAAAAAGCAAAAGCTGCTTTTCCCTCCGGGCCAGCGGCCAGGGCAGCCCCGATTGCGGCTGGGTCACCCGTGGGGACGGCCAGCAGTGGCACTGCCACCCCTCCCCGGGGACACCGCGGGCCGGAGAGCAGCAGCTCCAGGTGGGGCATTGGCACGGGAGCAGCCAGCGCTGTTGCATCCTTTGAGGCTGCAAATCCAGCGGCAGGGACCCCTGTGGGAGCCAGCGGAGGCAGAGGAACGCTGTCCGAGCTGGAAACCCCTGGGCAGCACAAGTGCCAATTAGGAAACATCTGTTCCTCCCAGCCCGGGCGGGCTGCGAGCGAGCGCATGGCAACGTAATGGGATTAAAATATATCACCGGATTACGGCAGTGCTGCACAGATCAGCTGCCGTGGATGTTCTTAGGAAATCGGGAGGGGAGAAAAAAAAAGGGAAAAGCAAATTTCTCTCTTCAGAACGGATATAATCTTTGTGTTTCTTTTTTATTTGTACCTTATGCACGGTGCAGAGCTGGAGCCAGACCTTCTCTCTGCACGGTTCAGTTCGTCTCAAAGGAATGAGTTTAAGTTCAAATGGGCTGAGTTTAAGCAATTTTAGATGAAATGGCCATGTGAGCAGCCAGTCCCTGGTGCTGCCACCACAGCTGTGGTCGCAGGCCAGGAGAAATGGCCTTAGCTGTGTGCCGGGGGTATGACACGGTGCCCTGTCCCCTCTGTCACCTCTGCAGGAGTTGGGAGCTGTGTCGTGGGCTGGATTTGGTCCCTTTGGCAGAGCATTGGGTAGTGGGAGGCTCCTGCAGGAGCAGGGCTGTGTCTGGAGCATCCCTGTGGCTCTTCCCCTCAGGGGAAACACCCAGCCTGCAGAAAAACCCTGAGGAAAGGAATTTGAGGCAGGAGCAAGAGAGGGCCCTGCAGTCACTGTTCCCCACGGCCCCCATTGGAGAGGCGCAGCCCACTCGCCCCATCCCGGCCACGGGACCACCCCGGGCTCCCCCATCGCTGCCAGCCCGGGCACAGCTGGGCTGGTTTGGGGGTCCCCATTCTCGGTACCCAACTCCTCAAGCCCGGAGGGCCGTGCCAGGCATGGGCACAGCGGCCCCGCAGACAATGGGCGCATTCTTCGGCAAAGCAAAGCAATAGCGCGGAGAGCCGCCCGCTATTTTGGGAGCTCATATGCTCCAAGGCAAATGTCATTTGTGTGTAACATCCATTTAGGGAGCCGCGTAATGAAGTCGTGCATCATGAGGAGGGACCAGCTCGCTTAGCAACCTTCCCGCGTGTGACGTCTGGTGCTCCTCTGCAGGACGGGATTGCTCCTCCGGCAGCCGCAGAACAAAACGCTGCTGGCAGCCGCCGGGAGAGGCGCTTTGGGCTGCCAGCAGCCCCCACCAGCACCAGCTTCTGCCCCTGTGCTGCGGGGGTTTGGGTGCTGCGAGCCCCTGAGCCGCCCCTCGGCTCCTTTCGGGGTGGAAGAAATTGGGACAGGGTGGGGGGACAGAGCCCTTTGGTTGTGGGAGCTGAAAGGGAGAGCTGCCGTCTCATTTCCCACCGGGAGCTGGGTGTACTGGGCATACTGGGGGCCCTGGTGTGCTGTTGTACCGGGCATACTGGGGGCCCTGGTGTGCTGGGTGTACTGGGGGCTCTGCCTTTGCTGGGGGCTCCAGTCACAAGCTGGCAGCAGGATGAGGGCAGGGAGGGAGAGGATGGCTGCCTCACACGTCGGGAATGTCTCTGTCCGGGCTCTCTGCAGGTTTACGGGTGATGAGCAATTACGGGAGAGGTTTACAGCAGATTAAGTCAGAAGGCAAAGTCCATTATCTGCCCAGATGAGCTCCGAAGGCAGAGGCCGTGTGGAACGGGAAGTGGGGCGCTCCAGCCCTCATCCCTCCGGACACCGCCGGCTCTCTGATGGACAGAGGCTCTGCTCCCGTGGGGACAATGGCGGTACCAGGACTGCAGCAGGTCCCTTCCCACAGTAATGGGATTTTGGTGCCCCGATTTGCCCTAAATTCCCTTATGGAACGCATGGCACTGGCTGTTGCCTGTAGGAGACTGCTACACCCTCCCGTTGGAGGCGCCTCTTCCCAGCCACAGGGCGAAGCTGAGCTGCAGATGCTGAGGCCATGGGGATGCATTTCAGCAGAAAGATGCTTTTGAGGTCACTGAGGGTTTATTCACTGTGCTCTCTGACGTGTAAATCCCTCTGAGAATAGTCCCTGTTCCTCTGGGGAAGGATGTCCTGGGAGGGCTGCAGCCACCCGTGTGGATGTGCCCACTGACCCACTCCGGAGAGCCCCTGCGGCCACTCCCCTGGGCAGTGGCCTCACTGGAACCACATTCCCTCAGCTGTGAAATGAAGGCAATTTACTGCTCTGCTTTACAAGGGCACCGAGAGGGAAGATTAATTGTTTGGCATATGGGGCTGCAGACAGGATGGGTTATGATCCTGCAAATCCTTCTGTTTTGCTGTTTGCAAGGCACCGCGGGAGCGCGGCTCCCCCCAGCCTCACTCCGGACCTGGATTTGGGTGCTGGCACAGATCCAGCAGCCTGGGGACAGCACGGTGGCTCTGGTGACCTCAGGCCCGACGTGCAAAGGGCAGCTCAGGCCCCAGCACCTGCGTGCGGGGCGATGACGCAGCTGGAGGCACCGGCTGCGACACCGAGGTGTCGGGATTAAACTTGACACTTAGAGCCCGAAAATCTGCTTAAGGGAAAGCTGGCACAAACCTCGGCACTGCCAGGACGTGGAGCAGGGTCAGAACCCTGCCTGCACCCCGGCTGATCCGAGGCTGGTGCCCCAGTGGGTGTTACAGAGCTGGGACAGTTCCACACATCCCACAGCCCACGAGAGAAAAATCCCGGTGTGGGGTGATGCCAGGGCCCTGCAGGGGATGGCCCTGCCATGCCAGCCCATCTACAGCTCCTGGCCCTTCCCCACAGCAGGAGTGGCCCTCTGGGTATGCAGGACTGGAGCCCCACCACACAATCCTGCTCCCTGCTGGATCCTTCCCAGTGCTGCGAATCCCCAAACATCCCTGTGCCCTGTCATCAGCACCAGCCTCTTGGCATCCATGCAGGAAGCTGTGTCCCCTCTTTGCTGGCCCTTCAGCTTGCTGGGGTGCTCCTTCCACCCGTTCTGTGCCTGTCCTGGAGATTTTTGCTGCAGCATCAGGAATTCTGTGGCAGAGGTGGCACGCAGCACCCTTGCCCATGCTTTTGGGCACAGCACAGCTCCTCTGGGACCTGGGTGCTACTGATACCGAAGTGAGTTGTCACTGTCATCTCCCACCGAGCTGCAGAAGGCAGTAATGAGGGCTGCTGAGCACGCACTTCTTCCTAAATTACCTCATTTATTCAGGGAATCAGATGCCGCAGTCTTTCATGGCTTCTTGCGAGGCTCGGATCTTGTGGGATGCAAGGCTATTAATAGGACCCAATCTTTCCCCTTCTTCTTCTCCAGGCTAAAGGCAGAAGAATTCAAACAAGGGCCCCTTTGATGTGACAGAAGTACAAATAAACCCCGTGCCATTTCGCTCCCAAGCAAGCAGTGCATTCCCATGTTTCTGTCTGTGTGAGGGCTGGACCAGCAGCTCCTGCCTGCTCCGGGGCCAGGCAGCCAAGGTGGAGGAGCAGCCTGTGGTGCCCCTTTCAGCTGTCACTGCCCCTGTCTGCGGTGACATCAGGCGCCCAGGGCCAGTGCTGAGACCAGACGGGTGAGATCGGACCCGGGTGAATGATCAGCCAGGGCAGCAAATGCCAATTTGTGTGTAAACAGAGCACAAAGAGCCAGGGAAGAGGAATAACTAGAAAGCATTTCCCACACCACCAGACTTGTTTCCAAGGAGCAGAGACTGGGGGGATTTCAGCCCCACAGCCTCCAGCTGCTGACCCCCCCACACTGCTCCTGGTCCAGCATTGCTGTGGCTGGAGTGAGCTCTGAGCCCTCCAGCACTGCCCCTGTCCTGATCCACCCCTGTGATGAGCAGCAGAACCTCCTGGGAGAGGAAGGCTCTCATTTCCAGCACTGCACAATTTACCTTTCATAGATGCCATGACAGAATCTGAATTACCTCCTGCCATTTCAATATCTGCACAGTTGTTGGTTTCTCTCCTTCTGTCCTTCAGAATTTATAGCTAAATTAGGCAATTATTGATTTTTTTTCTCTTTTATCAAGTTATGTTCAAGCCAGCCCGTGGAACAGCAAATGCTCAATGGGTCCCTCTTGACATCTGTTCATCTGATCAATCTGTGCAGGGAAAATGCTCCTGCAGTGTCTGATCCCACCACAGAGCTGAATGAGGACACTTTGACTCTTTGTGGAGCTTTGAGACATTTGCTGTTCCAGTTCTCATTGGGTTTATTTGCTTTATCTTGTAACAATGCACTCCACTGTTATTAAATCAGGGAGTTTTTGAAGTGGGCTCACTTCTGAGCTGGGCAGGGGATGGCACAGGCTGGGGGACCTGGGGAAGGTGCCCTGTGACCCAGGAGGGGGGGTCTGTGAGAGTCAGTGCCCCACTGCCCCTGGTTCTCAGGCCCTTCTAGCCCCCATGGGAAGGGCTGAGTGAGGTGCCAAGTCCACGTCATGATTGAGGAACAACCACAGGTGGAGATTTATGGGTGAAAATGGCTCCAAGTTCCCCTCCTGCTCTGTGAATTCCTGCAGAGGAGCCCAGGTGGGTGCAGTGGAGATGTACCAGGTGATGCTGCTTAAGAAGCAGAACCAGGGCTGGCTGTTAATGCAGGTCCCTGGCTCTCCCTCCTGCAGTGAGTTTTTCATCTCTCCAGTGCCACCCCTGTGCCTCCACGAGCCACCCACGATGGTTCTGGTGTGGCAACGCCGGCTCTGTGACCCAGATTTTTGCTGATGCTGCTCCTGTGCTTTTAAAGCTTGCCCTGGCCAGGTGAGAGGAGGATGCTTCTTTATTTTTCTGTGTGCACGGAGGGAGGGAAGCTGCGCCATCAGCGATGTCCCCGTGTGTGCTGCCAAGGGGTCACAGCCAGGGCTCCGGGCTGCAGCTGGCAAGGCGCAGCCTGGGGTGGGAGGCAGCACCAGGACATTGCTGTGTGCCATGTCAGGGGAAGAAAATGTGCAGAGGAAAATGTCAGTGAGGTATTTTTATTACATGGTGAGAGGGATGGTGTGATGCAATTGCGAACGGGAGGCCCCGCTCTTCTCGTGCCTGTGTTTTCTCATGCAAGACTTTATAGATGTTGCATGACTTTCAACTGTGCTCTTATCTCTGCCCCCAGAGGACATAATTATTGCTAGTCTGACTATGCCAGTACAAATGTTTGATGGTGAATAGTATTTTTGAGAACTGAATTGCCACTTGTTTCCTAATTAAAACCCAACCTCCCCATCGTGTCAGCTATTTGCAAAAGGGAACACGATGATGATGATGAGCTACATTGAGGCTTTACCTGTCTGAGGTGGCTGAAGTGTCTTTGTTAAAAGTATTCAGGAGCAAGCTGGAGGAACCCACAGAGATGCAGAGGAGCCACCCTGCTTCTCCAGGAGCTGTGGAGCTCCCCCCACCCTGGGATTTGGGGTGCCAAATGCAAGGGCACTGCAAGGGCAGAGGCTGCCTTCTGTCAAACTGCTCCTTCTGGAACAGGCAGTGAATAAAAGCAGCAGCAGCCGTGGCCATTAATTACTCTATTTGTTTTCCATTCTCACCACTTATTAGCGCAGCACTAAGGAGATGGGATGCAACCCCAGCCCGAGTGCGGATGCTGCAGAGGAATGAACGCCTGTGGGAATGCCATGGATGTGTCACTGTGGAGGGGGGAGAGGGGCCAAAGCCACCCCACAAAGTGCAAATCTGGAAAAGTGCAGGATCTGACGGGCAGAGGGGATGGAGGGAGGCTGTTTCTTTGGGAATGCTGGGCTAAAGCCACGGGAGCGGTGAGGCTGCGGGATGGGGAGCGCTGGCATTGCCCTGCTTTTCCCAGGAATGGTTTGAATTTCTTCCTGTCCTGCTGGCCTCCAGGCACTGCAGCACTGCTGCCTGCTGAATCCTCACACAACCTCATTAAGCAGGAGCTGCTTCCCCTGCAGGTAACCCTCGGGAACATCGAGGTGAGCGTGAGGGAAGCGGTTCTGCCCTCTCCCCTTCAGTCAGGCATCCCAAAAGTACAGCCAGAACTTCAGCCAAAATAACCTCCCTACAAACAAGCCACAGAGAGTCAGATTCCCGTGGGGATCCACCACCAATAAATTATTCTCCACCAGCGCTGCCAAGGAGGAGCAAATAATTTGCCCTCTCTCTGGAGAGCAGCAGCCCACGGAGGGAACTGAGCTAAACACTCCTTTGACTCTCCTAACCCCCACCTATGTGCATTTCTGGCAGTGCTTCAGAAATATTAGTAAAAATCGAATTCAAAATAATACTCAACGATCTCTTATGTGAACATTCCCCTCGAGAGATGCTGTTGGCACCAGCACAGAGCAGAGATCTTATTTGATATGGGATTTGGCACAGCTTGGAGGGCAACAGGACGGATGTGGTTCCGTCCTGGGTGATGCGTTGCAGCATTATCTTGATGGGATGGTGTCAGTGTGGGACGCACTAATAAATCTACAACAGCCTCGTAGCTCTCTGTAATATCATCTGTCACGCTGTGAAGCAGAGCAGGGCAAAATTAAACATTTAAATCTCACACAGATGGTAGGAGGAACTCGCTCCTGGGAAGGAAGGAGCAGCAGAGGGGAGGTTGGTTTCCTGGCTCTGCAGTGGATGCAGAGCCTGCCAGGCCTTGAGACACACTTAAATTGATTGAGCAGGATCCATCACCATCCACAGAAGTGTCGGGAGATACTTAAATGCATTCAGAGTGTATCGTGTTCTGACCTCTGCTGACCCTGGCATCGATTAACTCTGGGTTTCCCTTACCTGGGGGAATCCCCAGAGCACTGTTTATAAACATTCACGAACACCAGACCCAACACAGGAGGCATAAAACAACACAAGAACAACTCAGCCTGGGACACAACACAGGCTGAGGGAAGCTGCAGGCTTGCACTTGGGGAATGGAACTTCCCTGAAAAAGGAGGAGGCTGGCACTGCCTGTTCTGCTCGCTTCGGGAGAAAAATCAGGTTTGATTCCGCTCTGTTATAAAAAAATACCCGTCCCAGTGACCTTTAAAATATCTGAAAAATGCATGTGTTTTACACACTGAATAGGCTGACGTGGGCTGCCTCTCCCAGCCTGGGCCAGCTGTGGGGAATTGCCACCACCTCTGACTTGTCACACTTGGGATAACAGCAGCGCAGAAAACACCTTTGTTTGTCACCCACCGCCACCCTGATGGCTGCTGCTGCTTCCACAGCAGCCCCAAAGGCAGAGAGATCAGAACAAGTTCCTCAACTTGGCCCTCGCCAGACCTCACTTCCTAGAAACTGTCACCAGGAATGTCTTTGACGTCTACACAACAATAACACCCAGCTAACAGCGGTGAAAACGTGGCACAGGAATAAAATAGGAGAGCATGAGGAATCCTCAGGGGCGTCTTGGTGGCCGCTTTTGCTGTCACCACCACGGCAAAGCCACCCAAATATCCAAGCAAACTCCCTGCTGGCCCAGGCGACGGTTTCTGTTTGCTCAGGGTGTTTAGCAACACTCTCAGGTCAGTGCTGAGATCCTCCCCGTGTGCTGCTGCTTCTGCCTCAGGAAATGAGGCCAGAAATTATGGCCCTTTCCATGGAAATACCGGCCAGGGTTGGGCAGAGGGGCTGCAAAACCAAAACTGGGGAGTCCCCTGGGAATAGCCAGCACGAGGCACGTGTCCAGTCACATCCCCAGGCTGAGGATGTGGTGAGAGGAATTTTTCTCCCATCGCATCCCTGCAAATGGAGAGCCCACGGGGGAGGCTCTGGAAGAAGCTTTGGAGTGGGAGCCCCAGGAGCCACCTGAACCACAGCCAGCCCAGAGGATTTCGGGAGATAAAAATACTCTTTTCCATGTTGTATCTTGGATCAGTGAAACCTTTAAACGGGGCTGGTGGGAGACTTTATGCTGAACCTCCAGGAGGGATGTACTCCACATCTTCCTCCGACACCCTGAGCCTCAGCTTCGCTCTGGGGCCACTGGTGGAGGGGAAACCTTCCCCAGGGGATCTGTTCCGGTGGAAAGTGTTGGGTTAAATTAACATTTTCAACAAAAAGCAGGTTCTCAGACGGTTCATAATGAGGCACATGGTGAAATCCTCCCAGCTGTATACTCTACCTCGCTTTAATCAGATCATTAACTTTCATAAAGATGTAGGCAGGAGGAGTGGCGGCACTTGAAAAGAGCTCAAAACACGCTGAGTTTCAAACTTCAGACTTGTCATTGACTTAGCCTTTCATTGAGCCAATTATTTATGACATATTTGACGAAATTCAGAAAAGAAAGCACTTGAAATCTGCATATCTGCTCGGCTGCAGTGGAGCTACTACTACTTGAAGGAGGAACACGAGCAGAGGGAGCTGCGCTCAGAGCCCGAGGACACCTGGGCGCCTTGTTTCGCATCATTATTTGCCAGCAAGCGGTTCACCGAGCAACGAAGGGGTGTCACACGGATGCATTTGTTTGCATCCTGTTTTCGTTAACGCACGCGTTTTTAATAAATGATGAGGAAATTAGTTGTGAATTTACGCGCCCGCCTGAGGCTCGCAGGCAGCTCAGCGCTCCGCGGCCGGACTCGGCTCCGGCGTTCCCGTTTCGGGCGGAACTATGGAATCCCACCGCAGTTTGCGTTGAAAACACCTTAAATTCCCATCCCACCCCTTGCCACGGGCAGGCACACCTTCCAGCAGCCCAGGTTGCTCCAAGCCCCGTCCAACCTGGCCTTGGACACTTCCAGGGATGGGGCAGCCACAGTTTCCTCTGTGCCAGCGCCTCAGAACGGACCCGTGCGGGCCAGCGCTCCCCGCTCGCTGCGGGCGGGCTGTCCCCGCTCCGGCCGCCACCGATCCATGTCCGGATTTTCGGCGGTGCCGCGGGGCAGCCCAGCCCGGCCCGGCCCGGCCCGGCCCGCCCATGGCCGCCGTGCGCGCTCCGAGC
>VZTB01000708.1:34005-49276 GCA_013397245.1 Thryothorus ludovicianus
TTCAGCCAGCAAGCAAAATACTGCAACAGGAAAAATCTAAACCAAATTTTACTGCAGAATGTGTAGGCAGTTTGGAAGCCTGCTGGTGGCCTAGCCTAGCTGTCTGCTGTGAGCTGGGGATCGCTGGAGCCCTCTTCCCACTTCTTCGCTCCTTTTCCTGCCTTTCTGCTGGAATGCTGAGAGGCTGCAGAGCTGGGGAAGGTGATGAGTGCCCAGCCCGTGTTTATCCCCCCTGCAGGGGCAGTGGGACCTCAGGTGATGAAGTTTGGCTGTTGTGTTCAAGGTCTGGTTGAGGATGGTGTTACTGGACAGACAAAGGTGCCTGCTTTTCTCCTGGTATGTGTTCACACTTTGAAAACAGTGCAGCACCCGTGAATTTTCTGCTGCCCTGTTAGCCCGAGGTGCAGCTTTGCCGAGGGTGCCGGTGGCTTCGTGTGTCTCTGGTGATGTCAGTGCTGTCCTCGGCGATGCGCAGCGGTGCCGCTCCCTTTTCCCAGCAGGGACGTGACCCCTGTGGCCAGGTGAAGGGTGGCACGTGGAGGGTTGCAGGGGACAAGGAGTCCTCCCAACACCATGAGAAATCCCAGCAGGGTTGGTGCTTGTGGAGAGGCTCAAAGCTGCTGCCTGCACCGACATCCCTCGTGCCCGGTGTGGTGGAAGCCTCGTAGCGAGCGCGGCATGGGGCCTGAGGAACCTGCTGTGCTTTGCTCCAGGATTGATGTGCTGCTGGTGTTCTGTGTTTCCCTGAGATGGGAGGGATGGTTCCACCTGTTTGGCTCCACGAGGTGGGAAAGGCGGCCAGGTGCCAGAGGAAGTTTTGCAGAGCAGGAGGGAAGGGGAAAGGGTGGGTGGCCAAAGCGCCTCTCGCTCCTTGTGGAAGAACCTGTTGGCAGAGATATCAAAGGAGGAGAGTGGCTTGCCACCCTCCCTGGTGCTCTGCAGGAGGGGAGAAGCCTTTGAGGGCAGGTTTGGGGCTGTACGTGGTGCTGTGGGACAGGGACATGCCAGGCCCTCAGCACAGGAGCGGAAGGAAGCACGGACATAACTGAGAACAGGGACTTACCTCAGCCCCGGACCACAAACGGCTCCAGGGTGCCCAAAATGACTGAACCTCTCAGCTTCTAACTGAAACCAGGGATTTCCTCATACAGTAGGAAACTGTGACCGTTATTCTGGTGTCAGATATCTTTGTGCTGCCTTCTGGCTGGTTTTTCTGATCCCTCTCATTAGAGCAGACATGGTGTGCTGGGTATACTGAAATATTCTGTATCGCTGGCAAAGTGATTCATTTGAAATGACATAAATCGGCTGGTTAAAGGCAGGTTGATATAGTAACAGTAAAAAAACACAAGACACAGAGTCCTCTCTTGTTTGAAATCAAACAATTTTTCCAGATATTCATTATTTCTGTGTGTGTGAGCAGCTCCTTGGAGGAGCACGAGCTCGGCTCTGTAATGTTGGGTGTGCAGCCATCCCCGCCGTCAGTCCTGGCTGTCACTGGGACAGAGAGCAGGAAGGTCACTGGAATATCACATCCATGCTCGAGAATAAATATCCCTGCATTGTTGCAGCACTCTGCTCGCAGGAACGTGTTGGTTTATCTTTGGCGGGCAACCACAGCCCAGGGACAGGTCCTGTCCTCTGGCTTTATCTCCTCTCAAAATATTACAAATGTTTTACCCCTTGTCTCCTTGCTGGAGCCCAGTACACCTGTCGGCAACCTTTTATCTTTCCCAGATTAGGCTGAGGCTAAATGAAGCAAATGAGTTTACTGTAATGCAAATTTGAGGGGGCTTCCTGTTTACAAGGAAATAGCTGTAGTGCCGGCAGAATGAATTCCAAGGCTGCAGGCCAAGGCTTAGCAGCAAATAAACTATGAGGGTGAAGAGTTTATTGGCCGTAGGGCTGATTATTGCTGAGTTTTTGTGTATTATCCTCCGACTGGTTTTGTCCTGAAATTGTTAAATATCACAGTTTGGGGAGGAAGCATAGAAAACACTAATGAGCCGGGAGTGCCTAAGGAAGAGGATTAGTGTGTTTTTGTTTTTTTTAAGCACCAAAACAAAACAACCCTTCTTCCATCCTCTGTCATCTGCTTTTCCTTCCCTTCTGCATTTCCTCCTTTCGTTCCTAAGAGCCTTGCCAAGAGCTGTGAGGGCTGTGGTATCTTTCTGTTGTATATTGTTTCCTAAAAGCCTGTTTTTCAGGGAGATTCGCATGGGTGGGCAGAAAGGCTGTCAGAGGCAGAATATCCTGCTGAAATCAGGCCTGGAATGGGAAGGAAGTCAGCCCTGTGGAAATACTCGAAAATATGAAATTTAAATCTTACCCTGCTGCACTGCTCTCAAATATCTTAAGTTTTGGTGGGAAATGAGTAAATTAACTGCACTCTGAATTTTTTTGGCTATTCAGCAAGCTGCTGAGGTTTTTTTCTTTTCCATGTAAATTTTACATATCCCTTGTTTTGGTCAAAGGGAGTGGAAGAGCACTATAGAACAGCTGTTTTTATTTGCCAGCAGCTTGTTCTGGTTTGAGCAAAGCATTTGCGTAATGTGGAGCTGAGAAAAATGGTCCAAGAAATCAGGTAACAAATGGGAGAGGGTTCAGGGCTTGCAGAAGCCTCTTGTGTGCGCCACTGGAAAGTTGACATTAAACCTTTCTTACTATAAACATCACGTAAGCTTTGGGTGCTTTTGGTATACAAATACCACAGGCATGGTAACAAAACACAGCATCCATCTGTCCAGGCTTCACTCCCTGAGGCTGTAGATATTTCTCATCTCATCTCTCCTTTTCTAACCTGCTTTCACTCTTTACCTCTGCTTTAAGTTAATTCTGATTTTTCTCCCAATCTTTTTCTTTGGTCTTCTGTGTTCCTCTGAGTCTCGTTCTGCTGGGGGAAAAGGGAGCATGTTGCAGTCATTTTTTTTTCTTAAAAATCATGCTTTTAGCATAATATTTTTTTCCTCAGTTATCAACCCATCTTCACTTCACTTGTAGAGGTGAATTCTGGCCCCTGGTACCCAGCTGCTGCTTGTAGGGTGGTTGATGTGCCCTTTGCTTTCTTACCCAGTATCCAAACTGGCTTGTTAAAACTCTGATTGAGGGTTCTTGAAAACACAGAGGTTGATTTGTCTTCCCAGTTGTGTCCTGAGCTGTTGGTGATTTCTTTTCCTCCTCTGTTGGTGCTGAATTGTTGAAATCCAAGCGACATCTCCTGCTCTGGGTTAAGCATCACTGCCCTGTTCTCTCTTGCTTCTGATTTTGTAATTTTGTGCTCTTACTTTGCTCTTTCTGTGGATTTCAGTTCTTTCTTTGAGGTGGCCTTCAGGGAGTTCTTGCACCCTGTGAAAGTTCTGTGAATCTCCCCAAGTTGCAGGCTCACATTCCCCTGTCTCTGCCGTCAGTCTGGGTGATTTTGGTGGTATTTTCTCTGGCATCGTTTAACGCCTCCGTGTTGTGTTTATTCATTTACCGTGCTGTCTCTGGGAAGATTTTCCTGACAATTGCTTGTGTAATTTTCATTTTTGTTGCTATTCCGCCCCTGTCAGCCCTCTGTGCCTCTCTAGGTGCTTGTTTGTTGCTGCAAGAAAGCTGTTGAGTTTTGGGCACCTTTTTGGGAAGCCCCTTCCAATCAATGCCTGACTGCCCTTTCCATGAAGAAATTCTTCCTGATGTCCAAAATCTGAGGCTTAAATGAGTAAACTGAAGCTTACCTTGCTATCTAGCACTGCTAGTGTGAAAAGGCAATTTGTGAGGGTTCATTGGGAACTGCTTGAGGAAGGGGAAAAACTTGCTTTTTTCTGAATTAACAGTACAAGAAAGCTGAACACTTGTGTTTTTTTGGTGGGTTAGCTCAAGATGAGACAGAGTAGTGGAATTTGGATTGGAAATTCAGCCTCCCTGCTTCGCCACCAGCAGAAGTGTATGGTTGTGAAGGCATTAGGAAATGGCTCTCTCAAAATAATTGGGTGTGCACACAGAATGCTGGGGCTGCTGACAACGTGCACTTGCTTTTTATCTCAAGTCAGCTTTGTGCTGCAGCACTTCCTTGGGAAGAATGCATGCCTGGGGATGGATTATGGCCTGTCAGTGTAGCAGGCTGTATGGGAGGGCTCCTGCTTGCTGTGAGTGCTGCCCTTGGCTCTGTTTGGGTGCTCTCTCTTGGAAATTCAGTTTTTACTGTACTTGCAGTGTCCCATCCCCTGATAACACACAGGCCTCTACAGGAGAGCACAGGAGGATGGAAACCCTCTGCAGAGGTTTAAGAGACAGGGAATGAGAGTCTGGATGGAGGACAGCTCGTTATTACCTGTATTGTACAGACCAGGAGCCAGTTAGAAAATACCTGATGTACCTTTGTTCACTTGTAGCACCTTGGGCAGGTGCAGGAGTTGAAGCTGAATTTTCTGAGCCTCAGTGGAGGCCCTCGACTGTCTCAGCTCCTGAGCATCCGGTGCTTGGAGCATCCCTGGGCACAGGAAGAGGTGGCCTTCAGAGAGATGCTCCAATTACCTCTCCCTGGGGATGCTGGAGGATTGCAGCGTATGTTTTGCAGCACAGACCTTCCCTCGGGCGTCATTACCTTAAATAAGGAAAAAGGTAAATCACAGTGCTCTGGGGGGACATCAGTGTGCAGCCTTCTGTTCCTGTGCTAAAAGCAGAGGGATGATCCTGGATGTGTTTTTGGGGAAAGCTTCTGAAATGTGGTGTTGTGTTACGGGTGTGAAGCCCTCGTTGGATCCAGTGCCTGGTGCAGGTGGGCTGCAGGTGCTGTGGGACCTGCCAGATGTTTTTTCAGTAAAATTAATGAATTTTATAGCTCTTATTCCTTTTATAGCTGATAGCTTTTCAGTGCACAGACCTTCCTGTGTGAAATTGTTTCAGCCGACCCTGGAACTATAACATCAGGACACGAGCGTGTGCAGCCCTTGGTTTCTGTTCTGGTGAAATCATGTGGAATGGCCTGGTTTAATCTTCTTATCAATAATAGCTTTATTTTGTTGGTAATTAATAAAATTAGTAAAAAGCCTATCAGGAGCCGTCAGGTCCAGGTGCATAAACCAAACAACAGAATTTAATTGAACTAAATTAGTGCAAAAGCAGCAGTTTCTAGCTTAGAAAATACAGGAGCTTCACCCCATACTTATAAAAAAAAATAATTCCAATATCCACTAAACACCTATATAAATACGCCTTGTAGAAACAAATAACAATTTTTGAAAGCATATGAAGGGTCATAGAGCCCCTCATCCCCCTTCCCGCGTGCCAGGAATTTGTCCTATCAGCATGTGTCACCTCCTATTGAGGAGGGAGCCGGGGAAAGGGCGGATTCCTCGGGATCTGGCAGAGCTGTGCAGGTCAAAGCCATCATTAGGGATCGAGTCTGGGCTGGGTGACAGCAGGAGGGCACCAGCTGCTCTGTCCCAGCTCCCGCTGGGATCTCGGCACGGGAGCTGGGAGTTGCTGGGTGCTCGGGGGAGTTCTACCTCTGCTCAAGGTGCACCTGAGGGAAGAGCTCCCCCGGCAGCTTCTGCATCCTCCCGGGAAATTAAAAAGCTCTGGGGAGCCCAGTGAAACACTCAGTGCTTCAGACCTTGGAGAAAGACACCCCTGTCCCCAGGGGCCAAGCACTGAATGAGCCTCCATGTGAGAGCTCTGGGGATGTGGCTTGGCTGCTGCTGTTTGTGGGTTCCTGCCTCAATTTCAGCAGGGAAAATGAACTCCCTGAAATCGAGTTTGGGGTGGTGGGTCCAGGGAGTGGGGTGGCTCCAGAGGGTGGTGGTGGATGGAGTCAGATCCAGTTGACACCCAGAGGAAACGGCCTCAAGTTGCATCAGGTGTGGTTTAGGTGGATGTTTTGGAAAATTCCTTTGTGGAAGGGGCGTGGAAGGGGCAGTCCAGTCCACGCAGGGCAGTGGTGGAGTCTCCATCCCTGCAGGGATTTAAAAGCCGTGTGGATGTGGCCCTTGGGGACATGGGTCAGTGGTGGCCTTGGCAGTGCTGGGTTTGATGGTCTCTGAGGGCTTTTCCAGCCTAAGCAATCCCATAACTCGATTAAAAGGAGACAGATTTTGTGTGGATGTTTTAGTCTTGATGTCTCAAGTCAGGATGGCTGGGACAGCCATGGAAGTGGGACACGGCTTTGAGAGTGACATTCCTTTTTGAGCCTTCTCATCATTTGCTGTTGTTTCTCAGTCTCCAGTCTGGCTTCTATCCTCTTCTGTTCATTTTCATGTTTGAAGCAATTGTGTGTTGTGCTGAAAAAATTCCTCTGATATTTTTATTAAGGGTTTTGATGTTTGGGTTTTTTTTTTTACCCGAGATTTTCCACATTGGTCGACAATACAGGAGCATTCCTGTAGTTTTAACTTGTTTAAAAGAGCTTTGAAAGATCTGATTCTTAGGCCAAATATTTCATCCCAGTTTTCACTTTTGATCAATCCTGCATTGCTAAACCTTTTAAATGCACTTGTGCAGAGAGGAAAAAAAAAACAACCCACTTTTGGCTGTGGTGGCTCTGGGCCATTCTGCCAGTGCTTTGAATTGTACTTGTTGACCCTGTCATGCTTTCAGTTCAGAGGCCTTTGGGGCAGGATCTTTGGTCCAATTTTAGCAACTTTATGATGGATTTGGATAGTGCAAATAAACATTTAAATCTCTGTAAAATTGCATCCTGAGCCTATAAATGAATAAATAAATCAGAGGCGTTTGTCAGCGTTGGCCGTAGTTCTTGGTCTCTCAGTCAGGGTTTATACTTGCTACTTGCAAAGAAAGTTCTAAACATTTGAGATTGAGAAAGATTAGAAAAAATTGGCACGTCTTCAGTAATTCTGTGTTTGTTTAAAAAAAAAAAGTGATTTATGATTGGCGAATGCCTTAATTGCAGTCAGAGTGAGGAGATGTGATTTTGCTCTGATTTCCCTTTCTTGTAATTTCTCAGCAGCAGCAATCTGGTGGAAGGGCAAGTCCTTGACACTGCAATTTGGTGTAATTATTCCTGAGAAATTCATGTACTTAGAGGCTTTTATATTAGTTTCAGATTTCAGCGCTGATAATGCCTCAAGGATCTCGGGGCTGGGGTTTGGTGAAGTTGGAGCTGCACAGCTCCTGCCTCTGGCTCCCTCCTTGTAAACTTTTCTGCATTAAAATAATTTGCATAAGTGAAGCTGGGAGGGGGATGTGGGCAGGTGTTGCTGAGCTCTAATCCCTTCCATCCCACAGGGCTCTGGGGTGAAATATGTTGCTAATCACCCACGACAGTTCTAAGAGCATTTAGTTCACCGCAGTGAAGTGGCTCGGTGTGAACTTCAGGGGGTGTGAAAGCACAAAATGGAGCAGAAATTGGGGTGAGGTTGGGCCAGAGAACGGCAGGGTCCCTTGGAGGTGGGGTGTGCCTGTGGTGTGATGTGTTTATGGGGAGGAATCAAAGTTTGGGGGTCACTCATGGCTTTGTCAGCTGATGAGGGTGCACTAATTAATAACTAGCTCACGGAAGGATTTGCACTGGGAAAGCCCTTCAAGACTGAGTGTGATTCTGTGAGGTTACGAGCAATAGATAAATATATCAGTTTAGCTGGTGTGATGATCTTTTCTGTCTTTCCGTGCTGGGAATTTGCCCCACGAACTGCTGGAAGCCCAGTGGCCACGTGTGAAGCAGCTTTTACAGCACTGAGAGCCGAGTCATTTGGAGAAGTATTGACTTCTGCTGAACTTTGAGCCGAGTGCAATCTGAGAGGAAGCAGAGTGAAATGGGTTCGGTGGTTTGTGAGTGTTCAGTGTTTATTACCCCTGACACAGGAATAAATGAAGGTGGCTGTGATGTGAAGATGGGATGCTGGGAGGGCAAAGAGTGGACAGGGACTGCTAAACCTTGCTAGTCAAAGGACTGGCCATGGAGTTGATGAATATCTGGCATTTTCTTGAAGTAATTATTAATTTGGGTGTGCCAGAAGCCATCAGGAGCTTAGTTTGCTGTGGGGTACAGGAGCCACGTGTGGCAGAGGGATGGTACCTGCTCTAACAACAAAGAGAAGGGAAAAAATAAATCCAGCTTTATTTTACAGACTGGAGATCTGAGCAGATAAAGTTTATGACCTGCTCTTGACAATACAGGAAATGTTGGTAGAGTTAAATCCTGAACTAAGCTTTTTTCAATCTCTGTGAAGCTGCTGTTTCATTCTTATTTTGTTTTTCTGTTCTCCTCTTTCTGTTTCAGGCTATTGGGAAATATATTAATGACTGGAACTGCTCATTTTTAATGGAGATGTAGTTCTTTAATACTGGCCAAGCTGTGGTGTGCATGTGTGCACCTGTACACCCAATAACATCCCACAAATCTGAACTCCTATTGATTTGCAAGGAAAAAAAATCATCTGCTTTGGTGATAAATAATTCAAAGCTCCTTCAAGATCCAGTAGTAGGAAGGCCAGTAGTAAGGAGCTTCTTGACCTAGTTCCAATAGTAGGAGTATTGTGTACATGGATACACCCCATTGCCTCATTCTGTGCCCTTTCCTTTTCTGAGGTGTGAGCTGCTTTCAGAAGGACTTCAGGGACAAAATCTGTGTGGAACGAATAGCAGAACTTTTATAGAATCGTGGAATAGTTTTGGTAGAAAGGACCTTAAAGCCCATCCAGTGCCACCCCCTGCCATGGGCAGGGGCACCTTCCACTGTCCCAGGTTGCTCCAAGCCCTGTCCTCAGCCTTGAACACTTCCAGGGATGGGTCAGCCACAGCTTCTCTGGGCAACCTGTGCCAGGGCCTCCCACCCTCACAGGGAAGAAATATTTCCTAATATCTAATTTAAGCCTCCTCTTTGCCAGTTTGAAATCATTCCCCCTTGTCCTGTTGCTGCGTGCTCTTGGAAGAAGTCCCTCTCCATCTTTCTTGGAAGTATCAGAGCGAGTGCTATTTGTTCTCTCCACTGTCAATCCTGGTTTGGGCATATTCCCACATCCACTGGGGCTGTGCTCTGGCTGCCCTGTGGACAGTTCCTCAGTTCCAGTGGCCATCCTTGGGCACAGACATTCAGACACCCAGCAGAAGTTTCATTTCTCCTGCTTGGCATGCCTCTCCATGGGGTCCCTGCTGTCCCTGTTCCGGAGAACAGCAGGAGTGGCTGCTGTTGTCCAGTGCTGCAGCCAAGGACGAGTCCTGGCTTTGGCTGAGCTCCTCTCCAAGGCTCCTTCTGGATTGCTGCTCCTGCTGGAACTCATGTGAGAGGGAGGATGGTGGATGCTCTTGCCTTACGTGGCCTTTTCTGTGTTAGAAGGGACACAATGTGTTTTCTTTTTAGTTTCTCAGACGTGTTTTCAAGTGGAGATTTTCTGCCTGCACCGACCTTGGCACTGTGGCTGCTGCCTGTGCCCTGCCAGGCTGCTCACAGACAGCTGCTTAATTCCAGAATGGAGTTTAACCTTGAAGGCTGCTTTTCAACAGGTTTCTTTGATCAAGGCTGGAGTAACTAGAGCTCCAAGAGGCAGCTTGAAGCTCCTTTCACCAGACTGTTCAGCTCGTGCTTGAGATAAATCCCTTTTCTGGCCAGGTTAGAGCGACCTGCAGAGTTTATGGTTTGATGAGGATGCAGGTAAGTCATCTTCTGCCTGCCTCCAACCTGCTCTGCAGGCCAGGGGTGTTTGTTCAGCTCCTTCTTTGAGTGCAGCTTCACCCAGGGGCTCACAGAAGTGCAAGAACACCCAGCTGCCCATGCCCAGGCATCTCCCTGGGGCTGGTGGCAAAGGGTTTCCCTGTGCTCCCAGTGAAACCAGCAATTACAGAATCCCAGAACCACTGAAGTTGGAAAAGCCCTCCAGGACCATTAAATCCAACCTGTGCCTGATCCTCACCTTGTCACCCAGCCCAAAGCACTGGGTGTCATGTCCATGTTCCTTGGACACCTCCAGGCATGCAGACTCCACCATCTCCCTGGGAAGCCCCTTCCAGCCTTTTCAGGGAAGATAAAGATGCCCAGAAAGAGGTACCCAGGATTCAAGCTGCATTTCTCACCAAATTTTAAGCCTGTCTTTGACTTCCCCTAAGCATACTTCAGTTGACTTGTGGTATGTGGATAGTAAATGGAATATTTCTGAATTTTATTGTTTGCTGTTTTCTTCCTCTTTGAAATGAAAATAAAAAAAAGAACAAAAGGTTTTGCTGCAGTCCAGTTGGATGTGCTTTTGTTTCTGAAGTCTCCCTGAATTCTGTTTTTAGCCAACTTTTGTTTCTGCTCCTTGAGAGTGCTGCTATTAAGGTGGATCATGCTGTGAACTGAGATGAACTCGAGCAGAAACGACCACTTCTTGCTTTAGTGTGTGGTTTGTGCTGATGGCATCTCTGGCCAGGGAAAGCTTTTCAGAAATGGCTGCGTTTCTGTGAAATGCAGCTTTTAATCCCAGATTGTTTACGTGTAGGGCAACTAATGAGTCAACAGACTACAGCAGAGAGGGAACCTTTCTTCCTGTCTGTGGAATGTGCTAAGCTCCATTTTAAAATTTTCCATCCTTACGAAGGTTACGTGGACTCTGCTTCAATTCTTTGAACTCCAGAGGATTTCTACCTGTAACTTCCCATGTGAGAATTAGGAGGTGATTATTCTGGATAGTCATAATCCACTCCATGTAATTTATTCCTGTTTATTTGTATGGATAAGTAGCAATGATTTTAGAGGAGCGCGAGCGCCGAGGAGCTGGAATGCAGCGCGGACTCCCGTAGCCTGTGATCATTTTACAGATTTGTTCAGTTTCTGTGGCTGCAAAAGACATTTTGTTCCTTTGACGTTATCCATCAGACCAGAAGTACGGGATGTCAGCAGAGGAGGAGGTGCTGGAGAGGTTTGCTCCTTACACAATCACTGTTTTCCTGGGCGCTCCAGTCACACGTTAAATTTTCATTATCTTCTCCCATTGTCTAGACTGAAGATCTGTTGATGTAATTTCTTGCAGCGCACTCGTTGGAGCAGAGGGAAGCTTTCTTGATGTCATTATTGTGAAAAAGGCTCATTCTGTTACTGCTGGTCTGGTGGTCAGTGGGAATGGGACGGTACCGGGGGGCTTGGGGAGGAGGGGGAGCTCTGGGAACTTGTGCCAGGCTTGTTCATCTCCAGTGTGTCCTCTAAAGCACAGAGGGAAAGAGTTGGCAAAAGATTTGAGTTGGATTTTAGGAAGAAATTGTGCCCTGGCACAGAGAAGCTGTGGCTGCCCCATCCCTGGAAGTGCCCAAGGCCAGGTTGGATGTGGCTTGGAGCATCCTGGGATGGTGGAAGGTGTCCCAGACCATGGCAGGGGGTGGAACAAGGTATTCTTTAAGATCTTTTCCAATCCAAACCATTCTGTGGTTCCACAATCTCTTACTTACTGCTCCTTCTTCATTTAAAATCAGTATTTTGTTTAGATTGTTAAAATACACAGAGGGCAGACCCAGTTCTTAATGAACAAATAAACAGCAAGTTCGTCACTGAATAATTCATCATCCCAAACCTGATTAACAGTGTTCAGCCCTCCCAGTTCTTGTCTGACTTGATGTGGTGGTTGGCCTCCAGAGCTCTCGCTTTGGATCACACTGTTCAGGGATCCGTGTTCCACGTGGGACTTGGAGATACACAGAAAACTATTAATAGGATATTTTCCTACATGGGAGTTTAGGGCCTTCCAGCAAAGTCCTTGGCTTTATTATAGACTTTTTTTCTGATCAAGTCATTCAGACTTCGTGCCTCAGGTCCTCCTCTGAGGAGGAGTGTGGATACTTCCCTCCCTCCCTGGAGGAGATGTTTGTCAGGATTTGGGAGGCTGCTCAGAATTTTAATGGTGTGGTGCCTGTGAGCACACGAGAGTCAGTCCCTGAGGTCAGCAAGGCTTAACTGCTCAGTCTTGCTACTGCAGAAATATGAGTGATATTTAATGGCCTTGTTTAGAGCATGAGGACTTCGTTCAAGGTTATTTTTATAATAATAAATAGTATAATTATAATAATAAGTAGCATAATTATAGTAATAAATAGCATGTATGGAAATTATCGATTTTAAAATTGGAAACAGAGAAAGTCTGGTGGAATTTTGACTCGATGCTGTGGCAATAGAGTTGCTTTACCAAGGCCCAGCACTGCTGGGCCTGCATTGATTTTAAGATTTATGTACTTGTATTGTTGCCCATATGAAATTTTTATGGGCATTATATTACAGTGAATATTGAGGTTACTTGACAAATAAAGGAAATCTTTGTTAATGTGGTTTAAGTGAGTGATTGTGACATTATAAATTAGGCAAAGTAGATGTTAAGTGCTCTGCAGCCAAGCAGGGCCTAATGGAGCTGCTGTTGGCTCCTTGTGTGGCTGATCCCAGGCAGCTCGGGGTGACTTGTGCAGTTATTTTACTGTGCAAGCTAAACCTGAGACAGGAATAGAGTGGTGACCAGGGTGTCCCCTTGGAAGTGACCCCAGGGATCAGCTCACCCAAGGCCAGGCAGGGCTCCACCTGACTTTTCTTCAAAGTTTTTTAAAAAACCATTTTCAAGTAACCCCTCTTTGTTTCTTTTTCCTTTTTTTTTCAGTATCCGCAGTGTTATGCAGAAATACCTCGAGGAAAGGGGTGAATTAACCTTTGACAAGATCTTTCATCAGAAAATTGGTAAGTCATGTCTCAATGAAATGTTACTTGTGTCGATATTTTCGAGATCAGTTTGGTTTTTCCTATTTCTCTGTGGTGCCTGCTGAGAAGTCAGTGCTGTAGATTGTCTGAAGAACACTGGAGGGTGGACAGGACTTAGTGAAACAAAGGTCTTCCAGAAGATGAAATGTTCTGAAAGGGAAGAAGACAAAGCAAGGCAATCTGTCAACTTCATGTTGTGGAAAACTACAGGGAAAATAATTAAATTATTTGGAAACACCGAGGAGAAAATGATATTACTTGGTATGGGCTTGTCAACAATGTAATGTGTCACATCAGTTAGACTTTTTTTTTCCTTTGCAGAGGTAATGAGCCTGTTGATAAGGGAGCAGGAGGAAAGATCCCAGATGTGTTGTCTTGACCCTCTGACATGGTGTTCTTGCTCACAGCATGGGGGGGATGAAGCCTGGGTGAAACTGCTGGGAAAATGGGCTTGTGGAGCAGTTAATCAGTGTTCCATGGAAAGATGGATCCAGGGAACAGGAATATCAGAGATCAGTGTTAACTGAGTGCTGCAGTGAGCAGCCTCCGTGTTCTGCTGCGATGAGGACAAGGACAGAAACTCCATAAAGCAGGGGAGGGGGGAAATGCAGCAGTGTCCTTCCTCTCCACCTGTGCCAGAGCAATCAGCCTGGGGACCCTCGGGGCGGGCACTTGGCTGTGGCAGCCAGCCCTGGGCTGTGTTGGCTCAGCTGGATCACAACGACTAAATATAAAATCAGTGTTGCAGCCAGCGAGGCATGTGAAATAATCCTCTTCTGGCAGAATGTTGTGTCCATCCTGGCAGTGGATTATAAAAATATACATGGACCTGCTGGGAAGAGTCCAGGAAAGAGCAGTGGGAATGAGCACAGACCTTGCTGAGCGTTCTGTTAAATCTGACCTACAGGGAAGTATTGAAATAGGGTGTGATGTGGGCAGTGGAAGGGAGAAGTGAGGTTCAACATGATTCAAAACTAGAAAAGCTGTTGCAGAAATGTTGAGGTTAGGCCATTTTCCAGAGCTTTAATGTGTCAAGAAAAAACCCAAAACAACTGCATATGAATAAAATTTAAAATTGCAGTGGTAGTGTGGGTAATAAAGCTTAGAGTGGATTCCATGAGGGGCTCTTGGGATCTTTGTTCTGCAGATCTGAGGAGTGAGTTGACTGGGATAGCACAGCTTGGAAAATGGGGAATGGGCTGGGAAGCCTTGAGTGGTTTTATTCCTGTCTGCAATGAGACTGTAGTGAACAGAGTACCTTGTTTCCCAGGAAAAGTGATGCATTGGTGGCATTTTTGGGGTGGTTGAGTTTTCACTGGCCTCAGAGCCATTGGAAGTCTTGGGGAGCTTTTCAGTGTGTTCCAACAATTGGAGTGTGGGCTGTACTTGTGCTTAAAACTCCTGACTTTTTCTTGTGGCCAAAACTTCTGCCACGTAAATGCACAGATACCTCGTTTGCTTGTACTGACACCTCAGTGTGTGCTTCAGCTCCAGTGCCTGTGCTGAATTATTAATATTTTGCTGTAGCCTGGCAGTTGCAAAATAAGCGGAATTTTAAGCAACCAAACACAGCCTGACTTCAACTGAGTCTCTTTGGGGGCAGTGAAATGAAGAAGTCTTCTTTTTTTTTTTTTTCCCTCTATAAAAAGAGAAGTCAAACAGACCATCTTCTATGTAATGGATATTTCTATTTATGTAATTGAATACTTTTCATTACCTGTTACAGTGAGGACTGTTGCAGTTATTTTGATAAGTTACAGCAATTACAATTAGGTAAAGTGGAACCTTGGAAGGATTAGATCTTTCTCTTTTTTTCCCCCATGTTGGTAGTAGCCATTAAAGATGGAATTTTAGAGCCCAGTTTCATTAACATTTTAGTTTCTGTGCACAGAGGAGAGGTTTCCTCCTCCTCTCCCCGGGTACAGTCAGAGCAGGACTTGCCCTGGATTACCTGGAAATGAGGAGCAATTCTGTGACTGCTGTGCAGCTGTTTCAGTTAATTTTGAAGCTGAAATAGGATTTAGAATGGAATTAAGAAAAAAAAAAAAAAAAGAAAAAAAGATTAAAGCTAAACACGACTGTTTTTAACAGCAGACTTTGCATCACGCTGGAAAATACAGTATTTCCTTACTGTGGTTGTTCATTTAAATTTGATTGCGTTTTCTAGCGTGTTCTTTGCCACTCAATTAGCTCTGTTTCCAGACATTAGCATAATTGCTTGTGGTAAAGTACCTGCAGTTTTAGGCGAGCGTTATGCAAAGGGCTGTGAGAAGAAGTATGGGGAGGTAATTAAAACTCTAATCACCTTTTTGTTCTCCTCGTTGGCTCTTTGTCTGGGGGGGGATGTGGTGACACCACAGGTGGGGCACAGGTCCTGGCTGTGCCTGTGGGGGGCTCCTCCTGCTCCCAGCAGTCTCCGTGAGCCTGGATCTCCAGGAATTCTGCTGGATCATCCCCGTTTTTCCCTCAGCTGAGGGGCCATCCAGCACTCCCTGTTTTATCCTTACACACCGACTATAAAACTGCACCGAGCTCCCCAGTTTTTCCTTGGCAACTGCTCTAGATGAGAATTACTTTGCTTCTTTTTTTTTCTTTTTTTTTTTTTTTTTTTTTTTTTTGCCCTAATTT
>VZTB01000708.1:49309-175343 GCA_013397245.1 Thryothorus ludovicianus
AGGTCCAGGGCTCTGTTGTTTTTGTTTGGGTTTTTTTTTTTTTTGTTGTTTTTTTCCTGTTTCTCAGTATCCTTTCAAATGTAAACCCAGGCTTTGATCAGCTGTCTGATACAAGGGCTCTGATGTCAGTGTGGAGTCATTGCTGTGGATGTTTCCCTGTGAATGTGTCTAATTATGGTGCTGGTCTCATCACCTGCAAGTGTTTATTCTTAGTGAGCCCTAAAATCCTTTTAGGGTCAGCGCTTTCCTGGTCCCACTTGCCAAAGGTTGGCCCAAATTCCCTTCCTGCCAGGTGTGCAACTGCAGGGAGTCAAAGGGACGGCTCTGGCTTGGAAACCAAAACCTTTAGGATCGGGATAAGAGCAGGAAGCTCATCAGGGATGAGAACGGCCCGGAGGGCTCCATCAGATTTGCATAAACAACTCTGTGCCCTATTTGCATCTCTGCCCTCAGGAAGGCAAACAGGCTGCTCTCCTCCCTTGGTGCTGGCACTGCTCTTTTGCCCCCTCAGTGATGCTCCAGAGCTCTCTAAGAATGTCCCGGTGAGTCAGAGGACATGGAGCTCATAGAAGCACCCAGAAGGGAGCTCTGGCAGCCCAGCCCAGCCGGCTGTTCCCTCAGAAGCTGCTTCCTCCACAGCAGAAGCCTCTTGGGGAAGTACAGCCTGTCTTGAAGCCGAGTGCGTAACCACCTTAGCTGGTTTTTCTTTTACCACATCCTGTTTGCTACGGCACCAAGATGATGAGTTTCTTTAGAAAAAGAGACATTTTGAGAGGTTTTTGGAAGTGCTCAAGGCCAGGTTGGGCAGGGCTTGGGAGGTGCCTGGGCTGGTGGAAGGTGTCCCTGCCCATGTCATGAGGTGGTCTATAAACCATCTATAAACCATGGTCTCTTCAAACCAAACCATTCTATGACTCTGGCATCCCAATATCCATAATTTACACGTGGAATCCACTCTGCTGCACAACTGCAGTGAAATTACATGTGGAATCCTTGTCGTGTTCCCTTGCCCTGTGGGGTGGGGAATGAGCAGAGCAGGGGCTGCTGCAGCCAAGGCCTTCAGGGGAATTTGAGATGATAATATTGCTTTAGAACAGGATTATCCTGGTTATTAAATGCTTTGGAGCAAACTTGCTGCCAGTTACAGTTCAGTGCCTCTCGTGTCTGACTCTGGGCTTTCAGACAGACTGCCCTGCGAGGCAGGGAATGATTCTTCTTTAGAAATCCTGAGATTTCATGTTCAAGCATCCTGCAGCCCTGTGCCTGGCTTAGGTTCAGCCTTGGGTTCTCTGGTGGCTGCTTGAGACCCTCGTGAAGGCAAAGAGGCTGCTCTCATCTCCTGAAGCTGGTGGGACGTGGCAGCTCCTTCACACCCTTCTCAGTTTCTCATCTCTTGCAGAGCTGTTGGGTCTGGGGGAAGGATGAGAACAGGACGTATTTTAGCTGTTTCAGCAGCTGGTCTTGCTGCAGTGTAAATTTTTCACCTTGCCTAGGAAGTAACTTGCATTTTTTTACCCCTTGAAGGTGGCTCAGTTTTATTTTCGTGAAATAGAACTAATTAAAACAACTTGTAGTTGACGTAAGAAGTTACAAACCCTTTTTTTTTTTTCTTCTTTTCCTTATTTACCATCCACTTTCGCAGAGTGAAGGATGATCTTTCTGAGGTGATTCATTCCACTGTCTTCCATATCCTCCTCAACCAGCTCCAAGCTGGAGGCTTTCCCAGCAGGAGGGGAAGCATTTTGCCATCTGCATCAGGGCTGGTTCCAAGCCACAGGGGCTTGTGGGGGCTCTCAGCCCCTTCCCTGCTCCCCTTGTCCTGATCCAGCTCAGCAGGGATGGTGTTTGTTCTGTAGTTCCTCAGCTGAGTTTCTAGAACGTTTGGGCTGTTTTCTAGCTCCTTCTGCACGGGGATTTTCGTGCCTGCCCTCCTCAGTTGGAGGGAAATGTGCTGGGACTGGACCCTGCTGTTTCCTCCAGCTTGGTCAGGGACAAGTTTCTGTTAAAAAAAAAAATCCCCAACCAAATCTAGTGTGAGAGCAGCTGCAGTAGGGTTTTTTTGGGGGGACAGTGAATCATGCTGTTACTTCTTTCTCTAGTTATGGACTCATATTTCATTATTTCAGAGCTTTGGTGTTAATCATTAGATAGGAGTTAAAATCTGTAGAGAAAAACATTCTTGCTCTTCCTCTTTCTGCTGGCACCGTGCTCCCTGAGCTGCCTAAAAATAACAGGCTGGGAAAAGTGACTCCCTAGAGCATTATTTAAGCTATTGTTTAATTTAAGCAGAAGATCTATGTGCTGTTGGCATTCTGGACTAATTAAATAGTCCTCTGAGGAAATAACAATGAAGGCTATAAAACTTGGTCGGGGGTAAAGAAAAGCACCTGAGTTTTTGGCTGTGAAGTGAGCAGGGATGACTTTCCTCAGCTGCATTATGAGCACTGTGATAATTTTGGTCTGTTCTGGTACCTTGATGTTGAATAATGTGCAGCCAAATAGCAGGGACATCATTCCTTGGTGGATTTTCTGCAAAAGCATGGGCACAGGTTGTTTCTTCAAAGTGGTTTTATTCTGAGGTTCTGGTTCTGACCTGGCAGCCACCACACAGAATTAGTTACCACCAAAATTAGGAAGTTGCCTTCCGAACAAAAAATGACGTTTAAAATGCTGTTTGAAGACTGATCTTCTTCTTTCTCATGGTATTTCTAATTTTCAGTACAGGATCAGCCTGGGGTGCAGGAGGTTCTCAGGGGCTGTGGAAGCCCTTCTGTCCTTGCACAGTTCTGTGATCAGTTAAAAACAGCACAGAACTCAAACCACAAGGAGACATCGGAAACTGTGTGGCTACAAACTGAAACAGAAATCGTTAATGTGAGATATTTCACAGGGGATCTGCTCCTCACACCATTCTCTGCTTGCACCAAACGGGGGTGGGGGGGACAGTGAAAGAGTAAATCCATGCTCTGAGCCTTCTAAAAGTTGGGTCTGTTTTTCTGTTTACCATGTTTTTCACCAAATGAGTGTTAGATTTAAGATCTCTTAATTATGTCAGAATTTCAGTGTTACTGGAAGCTGCATTTCTTTCAACACCCTCTTATTTTGTGGTAAAATAAACTTGGCGTGAATTACATCGAAAATTGTTTTGAGGGGTGTTGCTGAAGCTCCTGCTGTAGATTTTATGTGCATTGGAGTTGTCTGTCTTGGTGTCAGGGATAAAGAGTATCCAAAGGCACTATCAAAATGAATGTATTCATTTTGGATTTTCTTTTGATGTTAAATAATTGAGCTTTTCTTTATTGGGCTGCAGCGTGATCCCCCTGCCTGCCTTTGTGGGGGGTTGAAGATGCTGAGTTGTGTGATTTCCCCGGGGGAGCTGCAGATTAAATCTGAGCTTTAAAATAGGAAAAATATATACCCTATCATCTAGACCATCCCATGATGGATAATGTGCACATCCTGGTAGATTAGCATTTATATGCAGTGCAGTTCTTGGAAGAAATGGGGAGAAAGTCTTTATCTCAGCAGAACAGTGCAATTACACGGTTTTTTGGGTTAAATTATCAAGAATTCCAGGCAAACTGGCAATTTTGAACTGAAGTGGTATCATAGGAGAGAAGAAGAGTGTTAAGGAATATCACTCTATAATAGAGAGAACAAATTAGACATTATTTGCATGACATTTCCCTTGGATATTTCCGGGGAAGCTTCCAGAGAACACACACAACAAACACAGCCCTGCTGTGCACCTGCCAGAGGTGTGTTTGCTTTGCCCTTGGAATCCTGTAGGAAAATTCTCTTCCTTTTGGATCAGAGGGGCCCTGGGTGCTTGGTTCAGCCCTCTCCAGCCTCTCCTTGAGCTTTCTTTGTTGCTTTAGACTGTGTCAGGGAGTTTAGGTTGGAAATCAGGGAAGGGTTGTTCCCCCAAGGGGGTGGTGGGCACTGCCCAGGAGTGCTTGGACAGCACTCCCAGGGATGCACAGGATGGAATTGTTGGGGAATCTTGCAGTGCCAGGAGTTGGATGTTGATCTCTGGGTCCCTGCCAGCTCTGGATATTCTGTGATTAATACTGTGCAAAGTGACTTCCATCCCAAAGGTGGTGTTTCCTCTCTGCTTGCCCTCACTCTGCCCATCCCTGGTGCAATCTTCTCTTTATGCACCACCACTGTTCACAAGGGATCCAGATTTCCTTCTTCCCACCCAGCAATTCCTCAGTCAGTCCGAAACTGTTGCACTCCCATGGAGTTCTATCAAACAGTTCGGGGGCTAATTAAGCCTCAGAACACCACTGTGAAATGGGAAATGTTGGTTTGCCGTGTCTGTAAGGTGGCATAGTAACAGCTTTAATGAGTTTTGCCTGCAGAGCTGTGTATTGCTAATCAAGCAGATTCTCTGGGCCTGCCAGTGCTGCTCATTCCCTCCAGTGGGATCACTCAGCAGCAGCAGGAAAAGCTCAGAACCAGCACCAGTCAGTAGAATCTGAATTACTGGAGCTATTAAGTGTTCTCACTTTCAGCAGTGCATTTAAGGGATGGAACAGTCAGAGTTGCGGACCAGAGGAGCTGGAGAGCTCTGGCTATCAATTTCCCCATTTCCAGATGCTTTTATTGGTCCATACAACATCTGTCCTATAAAAGAATGTGGGCAATACACCTGGCAAATGCCCTTCCCTGACAGTGTCCTGTCCAGCCAGGGCCTCTGTGACATCCTGCTGTCACCTGTGTATGTGGAGGTTGAATAGGTGGGGTCAAAAGCATGCAAACCAGTTTCTTGATGTTTCTAGTTACTTCTGCCCATGATTTCTGTGATTAAAAGAGGAAGAGCAGCAGAACCATCTGTTTCTGAGCCTCCAGCTCACAGCAGCTTCCTCAGAGCGCCAGAATGAACCAGAGGAAGACTCAGAAATTCCTGCAGGAGAATCAGCTGGGCTCTGTCACTGTTGTTTTAGTGGTTTTTCTGCTCTTTACCTAAGTGCTGTGTGTATTTACTAACTGAATACTGCTGGCTTTGTGTTTTGATTTTGACCACAGCACAACAGTTCCTCGATGCTCTGGCTGAACAATTTGGCTCTTCAGAGTGGTTCAGATATTGAGCAGAACTTGTTGAGGCAAATACTGGCACCAGGGGCTTGAGAACACCCTTCTGTTGTGGAGTTATTCCATGTCTCCATCAAATGATGCTTTTCACCTTGCTCCCAGTAAAAACCACACCTGGATCTGGGCCCTTCCTGAGGAGCAGAGCTGCAGCTCCCAGTGGAGTTTGTGTGTTCAGTAATTGGTGACAGTGAAGCTCATAGCCTGGAGCAGGGCAGAAGGAAAAGTGTATTTCTCAATAATAAAGGGAGATTGGCTTGTATTATGTAATTAATTTTAAAATATACTGTATAATGGAAAAATACTGGTCAGGAAAATAACAACTTTCACATCCTTGGTAGGGTCTAAATTGTGATGTGGTGAAAGAAGAAAGACAACAAAACCCAATCTACCACCATGAGGTTTTTAAGCTGCTCCTGGTTGTTAGCTTGCTCATAGCTTGCTGCTACCTTCTATTACCAGTTGCAAAGAGGTGGGAGTTTCTTTTATTTACAAGTGAAGGAAAAAGAAAACCTCAAGTGCTGTGTATTCCTTGATGGGATTTAATGAAGGAATTTAATCATGTTCTTTGTAATAACTGATTGAAATGAAATGCTTCGATTCTGTGTTTAGTGGTCCTTTTAGAAATTAGAATCTTTTTGTGTATTTCTATTTAGTGTTTTTACTCCTCCATCTTTTAGAGGAGCTTTTTCTTGTGTAAAACCCTCTTTTTATTTTCACCTTTGATATGTTGAATGCCTTTGATGCTCGACTTCAGTCAGCTGGAATATACATGTTAAAGTAGACCATAATATGAAAGATACGTAGTAAATGGGGTTCAGAGATAAGTATTCCCCATTCTCTTCTCTCCATGGCTTTAAAAAAGGATTTATCACACGTTCAATATTCAGAGCTACTATTTCATGAGGATTTTCAGAGAATCCCTGAGTGCTTTGGGTTGGAAGGGACCTTAAAGCTCATCCAGTTCCACCTTCCACTGTCCCAGGTTGCTCCAAGCCCTGTCCAGCCTGGTCTTGGACACTTCTAGGGATGGGGCAGCCACAGCTTCTGTGGGAAACCTAAAGAAGGAAGATTGAGTGCTTTCAGTAACTCTGTATATTCTCTGCTTGAGATGCTCTGTCTGTGTCAGGCTCAAGCTTTTGATGTTTGACACAGAATTTGTGAATGCCACTCGGTTAGATCCCCAGGGCTGACCAAGCTTGAACAATGATTTCCCTGGGTGAAAAGCTATTGGAAAATACACCTGGAAGTAAGAAATTTTTCTTTGACAACACTTAAAACCTTTTAGCCAAAGCTTATTTTCATATAATGATTTCTAGACGTCATTAAACAAGCTACCTGGCAACTTGCAGCCTAATTTTGAGCTTAGTTTGGTTCTGTTCTAGGGAAATTGTTCTGTGCTCCTCACCATTGGATGCACGTCCTCATGAAATACAGTTTGTTCTTTTCCCCTGCTTTCTATGCACAGGAATATGTTTCAGTCTGTTAGAATGTATTATTTTTAATGCCGAGGGAACGAACATTAGACTCAATTAGGAAAGAATAGATTAGGGAGAGAAAAGTAGAGGAATGTGTGTGGTGTTTTCTGGGCTGGGAGGATTTTTGTGGCTTTGGGCCTTGCCAGAGCACAATTCCTACACAGTTTTCCCTGGCAGTCTTTGTTCCTGGAGAGGGAAGTTGGTGGTTCTCTCTCAGTTTTGGAGCTTTTAGGTGGCCTGGGTGACTGTGTGCTGTGGCAGCTCTGTGTGGGCACAGCACAGAGCAGGACTCTGAGCCTGGCCTGGTGTCCTGTGGCAATTGCAGGCTGTCAGGAGTCACAGTTTTTGTGTGGTTTTGGTTTCATAGCAGACTTTGTCCTGATATTTGTGTCTATGACCCAGATCTGTTCCTGGTGCTGGTGGATCTGAAGGTCACTGAGGGCTGTTTCAGGAGGTTGAACACACCCACAGCTGGATTTAAGCTGTGCTGTAATGTCACCGTGGTGTGGTAGCTGTGGCAGTTCTACATAAGAGACATTTCTGGGGAGGAGATGCCCCAGAATCCCGAAATCTTTTGGGTCAGGAAATCCCTCCAAGACCATCGAGTCCATCCTGTGCCCAATCCCCACTTTGTCACCAGCCACCTCCAGGGATGGGCACTCCAAACCTCCCTGGGCAGCCCCTGCCAATCTCTGACCACCCTTTCTGAGAAGAAATTCCTCCTGCTGTCCAACCTGACCCTCCCCTGGCATATCTTGAGGGCATTTCCTCTCATCCTGTCCCTATTCCCTGGCAGCAGAGCCTGACCCCCACCTTGGTCCATCCAGAGCTGAATGTGAGCTGTCCCTCTGTGCTGCTGAGCTCACCAAGCAAGAAAAATCAGGAGAAGACACCTTGAAGTGACTGAGATTGGAGACCTTTAAGTGCCCTGAGCAGAGCCTGTGTTGCAGACTTTGCAGAGCAAACCATCCCAACATTCCCAAAGCTTTTCCTGCCCGGGAGCCGTTGGCCGGAGCGCCGGGAAAGGAGCCCGTGTCTGGTGCAGATGTCACTGCTGCTTTGTTTGTCAGGGTTCCCTATTTGTACACAGCACGTTTCAGGGAGGATTTGAGAACAGCTTGATATTTTTGTTCTCTAATTTGCTATTTTGCCTACTAGAAAGAGGCTGCATCAGCGTTTTGGACCACGTTCAGGCCTGCTGTAAATAGATGCAGCTTCCTTTCAATCAGTGACATTGTGATCGCTTGTATTGGGGCTAAACGTGGCTATTTTTAGCTCTGCTCTCTCACCTAGTCACTCCTGTTTGCTTTAATAAGGTTTTTATTTACCCCTGTTAAAAGGTTACTTGAATCGGATGCTCATAAAATTCCAGTTAGGATTAGATGATAAGTCATTTTCTCCAAGTGTTTTATGATGGACTTCCTCGTTGTTGGTCTGTTTTATTTTATTTATTATTCCGTGCTGTCAGCGAATTGACAGGGATGAAGAGGTGGTGTTGTGGCTGCAGGTGACCTTTGGACAGCTGGAGGAGGCAGAGGCCAGTGCTGGCCCCTGTGGCTGCTGAGCTGTGGCAGAGCCACAGACTGGGAGCAGGGCAGGAAAATGCCATGGAAAATGAGAAGATGGCCTTAATCCTGATGAGTGGCTCTAATGAGGCCACATCTGGGCTGTGGTGTTCAGTTCTGGTCTCCACTGTTCAAGAAAGACAAGGAGCTCCTGGAGATGGTCCAGCGGAGGCCACAAATGTGATGAGGGGTTTGGAGTGTGTGGCTGGTCACCAGCAGCATTTGTGTTCTTTGATTGTGGGAAGGGCTGAATTCTGGAGACAAAAACCAGGGGCGGAGGGATGCTGTTGATTGGAGTCAGGATTTCATGCAAAATTCCTGTGGTCCTGCTAGAAAAACATAATTATTTGAAATAAATACCAAAGTAAACATTCATATTTTGTTTTAAAGAGATTGGTTAACTCAGTTCCCCTCCTTGTGCCCTCCAAGCTTGTGACAGGGACCTTGTCCAGTTGGGAATGAGCTCTGGGAGTACCTGGTTACAGGTGAGCTGCTCTCCCCACCACCCCATCCCTGCCTGCTCGTGGGCCCCTGGTGAACACTGCAAACCTCAAAAGTTGCCTTCACCCCTCCTTGAAACACATTTTGCCTTGGTAATTAGAGTCAGTACAATTCATGGCACGTGGCAAATTTGTCTCAGGGTTGTCCATACAAAGCTAAAGGGGAAAATTATTGTCCAGAGACTGGGAAGGAGGAGGTTGGAGCCCAGAGGAGCTGGGTGCTCTGTGTGTGTATTATTGATACCATCCATCACTTTGGTGTTACCAGAAGAAGCTCTTAAAAAATATTTTTCCTTTCTCTCAACAACCAGTGATCTGGTTGTTGCAGAAATTATATAGTTATAGCAGAAGGAATCTTTAAAGCCAAAGCTGTCAGCATCTTTATTTCATAAATAATTGCTGGTTCTTTTTAGCTGTTACTTAACGCTATCATTTTATTAATTCCTGCTTTCTGTTCCTGGGCTTATTTTTCTGTGTGCTGTTAACTGTGCTTATTGTGCTCCTCGTCAGCTCCCCCTGAACTTCTTAAAACTCCTGTCACTTACTCAATGCTGCATCTGTCACTTCGTTGTGCCATTATGTGAGAGCTGCAGTTTCTGGCTGATCATTTTTCACTCAATCCAAGAGCAGCAGTAAAGGAGGAGATTTCCTTTGTGCTGCAGGGGAAGTGCAGGGTCTGTTGATAGAATGAGAGGTCGAAACAGAAACAATTCCAGTCTGGGGAACATTATAGGCTCTAATTGGGTTTGTCTGAATCATAGAACCACAGAATGGGTTGGGTTGGAGGGGACCTTAAAGATCATCCAGTCCCATGGGTAGGGGACTTCTACTATCCCAGGTTGCTCCAAGCCCTGTCCAACCTGGCCTTGGACACTTCCAGGGATGGGACAACCACAGCTGCTCTGGGCAGCCACCTCACCACCCTCACAGGGAATGTTTTTTCCATATTATCTCACCTAAATTTCCCTTTCAATCGGAAGCCATTCTCCCTTTTCCTGTCACTCCGGTTCCTCATGCAAAATCCCTCTCTGACTTCCTTGTAGCCACTTCAGATCCTGGAATGTGCTGTGAGGTCTCCACAGGACCTTCTCTTCCCCAGGCTGAGCAGCCTCAGCTCTCAGTCTGTATATTTTGGGTATATCTGGGTTTTTGCAGTGCAGTGCCAAGGGGCCTCTGGGAGGAGCAGCCTGTGTCCTGTGGCTGCATAAGCCTCTGATTGTTCCCCGTGCCATGGGCTTGGGAACCTCTTCTTTCTCTGCCATAATTAAATTTTAAAAGTTTGGAAAATACTAAGCAGGGCTGGAATGTTTGGCGTGGCCTTGCTGGAAATGTGTGTTGGTATATTTTCACACTCCTCCCACAGTTGTCTTTGTGGTTTATTGTTGTATTTTTTTGTTGTTTGTGGGTTTTTTTGGGTCCCAGCCAGGAGCTGGGACCAGGCCAGGGATTTTTCTTTCAGTGCATTCAGTGCTGTTTGTGCCACTCTTCAGTCTCTTAATTACCCAATCTTTGGTTCATTGTCCTAGAAAAGTTCAGTCCATTCAGCAGGATCCTGCTCCGTGCTCCTGCTGGTTCCGTCATGTGGGAAATAAGGAATTTGAGTCAGCTCCCAAAATTTCACTTCTTGTCCTCAAAGAGCCAGGCTGGCAAGGAGAAGTGGAGGTGCACAGTCTGCCTGGGGAGATGGGGGACTTTGGGTGGGTTTGGCAGCGATGGGGACGTTTGTGACACAGATTCCTGTGTGAAATTCCTGGGTAGCAAATGCCAGCTCAGAGGCAGGGAAAAGACAGAGCTTCCACGAGATGAGGCTTGTGACAGTGCATTAAAATGCTCCTAATGGAAGATTCTCATCTGCAGCCTGCCGGGGTCATGCTCTAAATTACTTGCAAAGGAACTGTAAAGACCCTGATGTAATTTATTGAGCAATAAAACCCATTAGAGGTAACATGAACCGGTAATTCTGAAATGGGAGTGCAGAAGAGGTTTTGCTTAATCAGTGAAATGTAGGTAAATCTCTTGCAAAAAAAAACCCCAAAAAAAACCCCAAAATGTGAATGGTGTCTAGTTGTTACTGGGGAGAAAAAATAGGAAGAAAATGTGGTCTGTGAAGAGGAACAGGATATTTTGGTGCATTATGGAAACGCCTCATAAAATCCTCAGCAGGTGGAAGTGGTAATGGGTTTAATACACCTGTGGGAGGTGAGGCAGGCTTGGGATCCTTTTGTGCTGGAAATGAAGAGCTGCATGGGAGTCAGACCCCTAAACCTTGGCTGTTGGGGATGCTCACACATTTATACAGCCCGTGGTGGAACTCAGGTGTTTCACTGAGCCTTTTTACAAGTCACCAGCAAAACGAGACAAATTTTTCTGATTTTTCTGTTTTTCTTTGCAGGATTTTTGCTCTTTAAAGACTATTGCATGAATGAGATTGATGAAGCTGTCCCTCAGCTGAAGTTCTATGAAGAGGTAGGTGCTGGTGATGGAGGTTTGGGGCTAAGGGAGGCTGTCCCAACCCCTGCTCCATCAGGGAATGCTGAGAGGGAAGGAGAAGGTCCATGATGTGAAGCAGTGTGGACTGGTGGAAAAGGATCTGGGATGAAGTTGCTGTTGTTGGGGTGACATTGAAACCATTCAGGTCTTTCCCCAGTAGCCTTTCACCTGTAGAAAAGGCAGCTGGAGGGGATTGTGCAGGGATGTGGGGTGGGAGCTGCTCGGATATTTCAGGAGCTGCTGTGGCAGGGCCGCAGAGGGGACACAGGAGGTGGCTTCAGATGGATGTGCCGTGTCCCTTGTCAGGAGACACCAGTGCAGGAGCTGACAGGCACTGTGCAGGGCATGTCCCAAAGGACCAATAACTCCAAGGAATGCCCTGGCCCTCCCCAGCTCCATGGCTCCATTCATTCCTTCCCTGTGATTTGTGACACTGAATAAACCCCCAGTGAATCCTCTCCCAGGGGCTGATTTCAGGGCAGTCATGCCCATGCCTGATGCTCAGGGTTAATTAGAGCTGGGATAGCCTTGGCTGCCTCACTCTTGAGCTGAGAATTTTACTTTTTCCTTGCTATCAGCACAGCTGGTATCAGTTTAGAGATCAGTCCTCAGCAAGACTCCATTCCCCCACTCAGATCAGTTACTTGCTGTCAATAAAGAATCTTTTTTGTCATTTCCATCTCTTTATACACTGAAGATATTGCTGTCATAAGTAATCCGAGAAGGCCTGTTGTACCAGATTATTTAGCAAGATATTTTTGACTGCCTCTTTATCTCTGAAACAATTCAAAATTGTATTTTTAGGTTATTAGCAAAGTGTTGCCTCAAAAGGATTTCAGTGCTTTGTCATGTACTTCTGGAAAAATCCCATTAAAGATATTTAAAGAGAGAGGTTCATTGTGTTTTCCTCTGTGACATACCGGATCCAGGAGCTTTTCCTTTTTTTTTTTAATATTTGATTTACTTGCTGCATTTATTACACATAGAATAACCTGAGTACATTGCTACATTAAAAATTGCTTGATGTAGAAGAGCTCTGTACTCCAGGGATTTCATATCACTGCAGCTGGAGTCACGATCAGGCATTTAACAGGACGAGTGATTCATCCCAATCCGTTTCAGAAGGAAAAGAAAAGGAGTTAAAAAGAAAAAGGGGGGAAAAAAAAGGGAAAAAAAAAGGAAAAAAAAAAGAGCTTCTACATACTTAGAAACAAATGCATTCTGATCTCAGTTTTTGAGGAGATCCTTTTGATCTCTGGGGGGATCTGCTGAGACCTCTCAACACTGGCTGGGGATTTGGGACCTTTAGCAACCAAATATTGAGGGATAGGAGGTTGTGCTCAGATAAGACAATCAGATATCCATCAGGCTTCCTCCCGTACTGCTAATTATTTTGTGTCATTGCATTAATTAAAAGTGTTTCTTGGGCAAAGACGTTTTGAGTCATTTTAATTATAAATTGGTATCAAGGGGGAAGCAGCACAGATGGCAGATCGGGGTGGGACTGGTGCCTTATCATGTCAGCAAACAGGAGTACAGCTAGAAAGATACTGAGTTTAATTAGTGTTCCACCTCCAGAGGTAGGTTGGTTCCAGTTTGTCTCTTGATAATTGGACTTGATGATCTTGGAGGTTGTTTTTTTTTTCCATCCTAAGCAATTCTGGGATTCTGTGGCACAGGGCAGATCTGCTCACTGCCAGGTGTCTGGATCCCAGGACTTCACAGGCTGATGCTGGGAAGGTCCAGAAAGTCAGAGCTGAGTCTTTCCCCTAAAGATCTTCCACTTTTTTTACATTTTGTCACTTCTGGAAGAACTGTTTCCCTAAATATGCTCCAGAGGACCCTTGGACTTGGTGAAATTTTTGTTTTGGTTGTCAGGTTTTGTTCTGTAAATGAACTGAGATTGCTGTTGTTTCACCTGGAACACAGGTGATCTACAGCACACCTGAGGAAACTTGATGGATTTTGTGAAACTTTCTTTTAGCCACCTTTAGGGTTCAAATCCACAGCGTAGCTGAACTATGTGAATATTTTGAAATGTGCTTTATATTCTTTCTTGGACATCTGTGCCTGATGTGCTGTGGTCAGGGAATCAGGGAATTTTTGGGTTGGAAGAGCCCTCTCAGCCCATCAAGTCCCAGTGTTCACTCAGCACTACCAAGGCCACTACTGAGCATGTCCCCAAGTGTCACAGCATGTTAAATCCCTGCAGGAATGGGGACTCCACCAGTGCCCTGGGCAGCCGTGCCAGGGCTGGAAAATTCCAAATTTTAGAGGGAAATNTATTCTTTCTTGGACATCTGTGCCTGATGTGCTGTGGTCAGGGAATCTGGGAATTTTTGGGTAGGAAGAGCCTTCTCAGCCCATTGAGTCCCAGTGTTCACTCAGCACTGCCAAGGCCACTACTATCCCCAAGTGTCACAGCCTGTTAAATCCCTGCAGGAATGGGGACTCCACCAGTGCCCTGTGCCACCATGCCAGGGCTGGAAAATTCCAAATTTTAGAGGGAAATCCCAACTATAACTGTGCTGTCGCGGGTGATTTTTCATCAGTAAAGAAAACAATAGAATAATTTTCATCCAAGCTCCTGTTTTGACCTAATGAGTGAGAGAAATCCCTAGGAAATGTGTGGTATGAAGTGCTTGCCCTTGTGCTGCAGATCAAGGAGTACGAGAAGCTGGACTCGGAGGAGGAGCGGCTGTCGCGGAGCCGGCAGATCTACGACACCTACATCATGAAGGAGCTGCTCTCCTGTTCCCACGTGGGTATCCTGCCCTTTTCCCCCCCCTGCCTGGCAGCAGGAACATCTGCTGTTCCATCCACAGGCTGCTCTGGATTTCCCTTTGAAATCCAGGATCTGGGTTTGGCCAAATTCAGAGTGGTGCTTTGGTGTAAAGGTCGGTGGCGCGCCGCAGTTTTTGTCAAACTCGGTGGCACGCAAAGGAAGTGTCCAGGAGATTGATCTGGTTTATGTTTCTTTAGACTGAATGTCTGTTTCCCAAAGGGTGAAATAAATGCAGGGTGTGTGTATAGAGATGTGGCAAAAGTCTCTGAAAAGGCACATTTCCTCCAGCTGAGGTTTGGGCCCATTGGTCTGTTCTTAACAGTTTCAGGTGCTCTCATTTGAAAGAAGCATCTGCAGGGTGTTGTACTTTGGTGGTATCATGCTTTGGGTAGAGGGTTTAAGCTTTTATTTATTTATTTTTCCCCCAGAATGCATTATTTTATTAATAAAAAGTCCATGTCTGCTTCTGGCTCTGGAGCTGTGCCTGTAAAAGGGATTTTTCATGGATTTGTTAAAGGAGGATCATCACCCCCTTTGATTTTTACCTTCCTCCTCCTCATCTTCCCCTCTCCTGCCTTTCTGCTTTGGAATAATCCTGTTACTGGATCATTCTGCACGTTTCACACTAAATTCACTCTAATATACCTGTGGGAGGCCCTATTGATTCCCCTTGAGGTTGGTGTTTCCATGTGGGGAAAAGAACAACAGTGCTGTGACCTGAAATGAAACTCCTGACAGTTCCAACTGTTTGAAATCTTCCTTTTTCTTTTCCAAAAGCCTTTCTCAAAACAAGCTGTAGATCATGTACAAACACATTTAGCCAAGAAACAAGTGCCAGCCAGCCTTTTCCAGGTGAGTGTTCACAGTCTGAACATTCAGCTTCTCTGACAGAAAGTGACTTTTTAGATACTGTTTAAAGAGACAGAATAAATGGGACTGGTACACATTCTGTGCTCTAAGTGGGATTGAAATGCTTTTCCAAGTCACAATTACAATTTACTCTTCTTATCTATAATATTTTCAAGTACATTTAGAGAAGCAAACTATACCTTAGTGTGTGAACAGAAGATTTTTTATAGTTGTGTAATTTTAAGCCATTAAACGATTTAGAGTAAATCACTTTCCATCAGGAAGATGCTCATCCTGTCAGGGTGAACTGAGCTGCAACAGTGGAGAAATTGTCTTATCCATCATGGGGGTGTTTGTAAGCTTAAGTGTCTTTTTTCTAAATCTGATGTATTTTTATATGCTGAAAAAATGTGGAGGTTGCCCCTGCCTGGTGTCCCTTGTGCTCCTGAGCTGTTCTGGCTGTTGGAAAGTGGTGATTGCAGTGCTGGGTGGTGTCTCAGCACTAACTGGGGGGAGGATGGGCCATCACACACCCAGGGGAGGGATTTCCCTGGAAAAAGGCACCTGAGATATCAAGGTGCTGATCTCTGAGCGAGGACAGAGAGGAGAGAATTGCAACAAAGATGAGGGAGCAGCTCTGGGAAGTTTGGATTCCACAGGGTTGTCAATTTATTGTTAAAATACATTTGAAATAAAAACTTCTTGCCCCCACACCCCTTAAGATTTTCTAGATCATGAAATTATTTTGTGTTTGGCTTCAGGGCACCTGCTCAGATTCCAAAAGCCAAGTAAAGCTAAAATGCTTCATTGAGGCTTCTTAAGGACAGCCCAGGAGCTGTGTGGGGCCAGTGAGAGTTCTGTGTGATGGATGGGATTGAAAAAAGCCATTTATTGTCTGCTTAAATACTAATTGTGATTCCTCACCCATTTTAGCCATATATAGAAGAAATTTGTGATAGTCTCCGAGGAAAAATATTTCAAAAATTTATGGAAAGGTATGAACCTGGAATATTACCTGAATTATCTGCCTAATGTAATGGGAAGGTCCTTTCAGTACTGCTGTAAATAAGGCTAAAAATGTGTATTAATGCCTGATTAATCAAATGGAGTTTATCAGCAAGCTTTGTAAATACCCAGCTTTGTGGGATATCCTGATCAGTGTCAGGATGTGTGGGTGGAACAGCTGGAAGGCTGAGGGATTTCTCAGTCACAGGCAGGCAGAGGCTGCAGTTTGGGCTGTGAAAAGGCAGAACTGGGATTTGGGGATGTCCTGTGAGTGCCCATCTCTGGTGTGGGACTGGGACACCCAGTCCTGGTGGTTTGGGGCTGGGCCTCCTCGAAATGAAGGGGTAATAAAGAATTGAAGGCACAAGTCTGGCTCAGCAGAGCAGCCCTTTCCTGCTCCTGTGTCTGGCTCTGGAAAGCCCAGCTGCCACCCAGGAGCAACCAAATCCATTTTCTAAACTGGTTTGGTGCCATTCTGTGATAATTATAAAAAATGCCTCCATAAAGCTGTTATTTCTTACTTTGAAAATAAACACTTAATTATTCATGTAGGAATAAGCAACAATTTTATTATTTTTTCCCAAAGCCTGTGGTATTGCTGATGTCTTCCCTATTTTAAGATAAAAAGAGTTTAAAATGTTCCTTGGAGTATGTGGAGGTTCATTAACATAAATCAAACTGCCTGTGTTTTCTTATAATTATCTTTTTCTCCATGTAATTTAAATGTTTGTTAGTTCCAAACATAGTTGTTTAAAAATTGAAAACTATCTTTGAATGGTTGAAAACCATGGAAGAGAGACACACTGAGCACTTCCAGGGTTAAGGTTATCTTCTCTCTTTTTCTCCCAAGGATGTAGAACATGGAGTGTGCTCTGCCTAGGAATTGTTTTTCTTGGTGGGGGTAAGATTACAGTTGGTGAAAGGAAGGCTGTCATTTATTAAATACCACCCCACGCCCTAGCTCAGACTAGATTTTAAATATCAGAGTCTTGACATTTCCTGTAATACTCTACACAATAGTCTCAGACAACTTTTAAACTTTTTTTTTTTTCTTTTGCAGTGACAAGTTTACTAGGTTTTGTCAATGGAAAAATGTAGAGCTAAATATTCATGTAAGTACTTACAAGTATATTTATCTTGTCAGAGGCTGATACAGGAAAGAGAATGTTCAGTTTTGAATCCTGCTCTGCAAAGGCCTCATTAAGGAGGGTGGTGGATGTCACTGCTCTGCTATTCTTAGGCACAGCCCTGATGATTCCTGTCTGGACGTCCCCTCTGCCTTCCTCAGTTAATAGAATTTTGATTTTTTTTTTAATGGCTGAAAGAGCTGAACTGCCAGAATTGCTGCTCTTTATCAGCCCCAGTCCCTGTCCATCTCCCTTTCTCACTCCAGTCCTGCCATGATCCCTCTGAGCCCCTTCCCTTGGCCTCTGCTTTTGTCCCTCTGCCCTTCCCTGTGACAGCTTGGGCTGCAAAAACAGCCCAGAATGAGGCTGGCAGATTTTGGGAACAGCAGCCTCATTCCCCTTGTTGCTAATTCACACTGTAGTGCTTCCAAGAACATGGAAATATCAACAATAAGGGGCTCCTTTTCCAACACAATAAATGCTGTTGAATCACAGTTGAGGATCTCAACACATTCATGGATCATTTAGATGTTTTCACAGTAAGTTTTTTAATGCTGGAAAAATGAAGGGTTTGTTTTGTTGTTTCTGTTTCCATTTGCAGCTGACCATGAATGATTTTAGTGTACATAGAATAATAGGAAGAGGGGGATTTGGTGAAGTGTACGGCTGCAGAAAAGCAGACACTGGAAAAATGTGAGTATCACACACTCTATGGCAGAGGTGATTGTAAACTCTGGACTAGTGAGGAAATCCTTCCAGTCATTTCTTAGGAAATCACTGGGAAGCAGTGTCAAAGTTGGTGTAAAGTTCTTTGTAATGAAGTTTTCTCCCCAGAGGTTCTGATTGCTGGCTCACTGCAGGCTCAGTTTGCTCTTGGATCCTGTTCCATGCCAGGCAGGGGCTCAGTCTCACACAGCTCCTGGAAATGTCCTGCCCAAACCAGTGGAAAATGCTCACGGGTTAAAATCAGAGGTGGACTCCAACAATTCCTGGGATCAGAGGCTGCCAGGGCAGAGGGATGTTGCTGTGGAAGCCCTGGTGGCTGCTCAGGTGTCACCTGCTCCAGGTGGGGCTGGGGGTGCTGCAGGAGCCTGTCCCCAGTGCTGGGCAGTCAGGGCTGTGCCAGAGCCCATCCCCAGCCTGCTGTTCCCAGTTTGGGGAGTTGCATCAGTGCCTGCCCCATGTGTGGTGAAAGCAGTGATCCCTGCTGCCATTTGGAAGGGGATATCCCACTGCTGGGCTTGTGCTTCCCACAGCTCTCCGTGGGACCTCCAGGGTCAGCCCTGGCGTGGGTTTTTATTCTTTTTGTGATCTTACCTTTCACACACCTCCCCTGATCATCAGGTTTCCAGTTCGAGGCATCACTGTCCCATTGTGTTCTGATCTGAACACCTGGGCACGGATTTAATCAGTTGTTCTCAATATCAATCAATTTCTTTATTTACACCCCACCCTCTCACCTTGCTTTTCTCCTAACAATTTTAGTCCACAGCCTTAAACATTTCCCTTCCAAGTGAGCAGGGCATGTGTGAGGTGCCCTGTGTCTGGTTCCTCTGGCACTTGTGTGTGCCTGACATCCTTGATAATAATAAACTCCTGACTTGTAACAAGTGGAAGACATCTTAATGTTGCTATTATTATATTGAGTATTTCTGCAGTGACTTCAAGTATTTATATTAATGCTCTTACTAACAATGCTGGCATTATTCTTGCTTTGGTACTTTTTGTCCATGTGCTGTTCATTCATTTGTCCATGTACAAAGATAAACATTTTATTTAGCTTGAGGCACGCTCAGCAGGCAGTTCTCAGTCCCAGCCATCTCCATGTGTGAGTAGGGCTCTGGCAGGAGGTGGATAAACCCTTGGGAATTGAGAAGGACAGAAAAAGTGAAGCAAAGACAGGTTTTATCAGATATAAATAGAGCAAAGGGAAGAGAAATGTGGAAAAACCAACCTTCTCTTTCAAATTGGAAGCAAAACTTAAGATGAGGTTCAGCTTCTGGGTAGAGATTTGGTTTAGTTTTTTCTTTATCCAAACCTAGGTGCCCATCCCTACCCCAGGTCCCATCCCCTCTAGCTGGCTCTCTCTGCTGCACTCAGAGCCTGCAGGGAGCGTGGGGATCCTCCCCTCCCTGCCAGGTAACACCAGCAGTGCTCCCTGAGCACCACACCTGAGGCTTCTGCCAACCTCCCCTGCAAGGACCTCCAGAGAGGGGCCAGAAACAGGATGCAGCATTCCAGGGAGAGGGGCAGCAGGACAGGGACAGACTTGATTGGGGACAGGTTCCCAGAGAAGCTGTGGAAGTGTCCCTGGAAGTCTCAGGCCAGGTTGGATGGGGCTTGGAGCAACCTGGGACAGTGGGAGGTGTCCCTGCCCAGGAGTTTTAGGTCCCTTCCCAACCAAACCATTCTGTGATTTCCATCAGCCTTGAGCATCCCCAGTCCCTCTCTCTGGTCAGGGCAGGGTCAGGGTTTATTTTTACTCACCCTTCTCAGACTCCTCAGCAGGAACACATGGATATTTCCCCAGTCTAGAAACTTAAAATTCACCCTCACTCCCAACACATGGATGTCAGGAATGATGTGGCTGTTTTTGGGAGCCCCAGGGCTGGATGGGGATGGGCATTGAAGCACTGCTGTAATGTGGTGGTTTCCTAAAAATCCATGGGTACCCATGTTTGGGAGTCTTCTGTGGAGGAACACACGTGTCCTTCTCACTGATGTCTATTAATGAACTCACCCAACATCTTGGAAAAATACCCAGCCTGTATCATATCCTCCTGTGGTTGGTGGTTGTTAGGGTAACATCCTTTTAGAGCAAAATTTTATTAATTTGTGTAGCACAGATGGCAGAAGACTAAAAAAGCTTTCTTGTGTGTATCTGACTTTCTTCTGAGTAGAAAGAAAATGAAGGGGGAAAAAAAAATATAAAACTCAGCGTGTGTTCAATTTATTGCTTTCCTGGTAGAGCTGAAACTGTTGGAATTAAATGGAACCATAGCAGAGTTTCTGTTATTTAATCCCTTTGGCAGATCCTTGCTTGTAGGTATCAGAAAATGAATATATGTTGTGCAATTCCTATCTCACTGTGATGGTTTGGACATGGAATTATTTGTTAAAGCACATTTCTCTGTCAGGAGGCGTCTGCTGGAAATATGTTAATTCTGGGAGATTTTGGAGGTTTGATGTTTAGGCTGAAATTATGTTTTTAGTCCTGGGTTTAAGTTTAGCATCCTGTAAATGTGCATGGCCTGACTGCCAGTGAATAATCCTGACAGAGGAGATTTTTGGTGCTTTTTCTGAATGGCTGTTTTGTTGTTTTTTTTTAAGGTATGCAATGAAATGTTTAGATAAGAAGAGAATCAAGATGAAACAAGGAGAAACATTAGCCTTAAATGAAAGAATTATGCTGTCTCTTGTCAGTACAGGAGTAAGTATCACTATGTTATTCTTTCTTTCTTCCATATAATGTAAAAGCTGTTACATATAATGCATATTCCATCAATTCCATTGGGTGATGTGCAAAAATTAACCCCCACTGGAGCCTCCCCCTGATTCTTGCAATGTGTCTGAAATGAGGAGGGAAAACCAAACTTGCTTGATGATTTTGGGTCCTACAGAATGAGCATCTTTGCTGCAGAGGCTTGAGGGGGTGCCCATTTCTGAGGTAATTCATCCTCCCACCCTCCTGACTTTTAAAATATCCTTTTTTAAGTATTTTTGTTTGAAACTTTTCCAAAACATGATTCTGCCTTGTGAATAAAGATTCCTTTTTTTTTTTTCCTTTAGTTAGGTAGTGCTTTTGTGGAATCTAAAGTGCTCCTGCAGACAAAACTCCAGTTCATCCTCCCTTTCCTGTTAACTCCAATATCCAATTTTTCCCTTTTTGTTTTCTGTGTACTGTAGCTGAGTCAAAGTTTACCAAGCCAATCTGCCCATCAATTCTATTTATAAATCGGGTTAAAACTGGATTATTAATTAAAATCTAAAGTTGAAACCCTCACTGGTGTGTGCAAAAAGCCCAGCACCTGCCTGGTGTTGGCTGCCCAGCCCTGGGGCCACTGAGGAGTGTTGGGTTCAGAGGAATTCCAGGCAGGATTGGAGGTGGCTGTGCCCTCCTTGCAGTGACACCACGGTTACCATGGGCACGGGTGATGCTGGCAGGAAGGTTCCCTTCCCTCCCCTCCCCTCGTGGTGCATGAATTAAACACTCAGTGTGGGAGCACGGCCCCCACAGGAAGGTGAGGAGGGGTGAGGAGCAGTCCTGGGTGCTTTGGTTCCAGGCTTGTGCCAAGGGCAGGAGACCCTGCAGTGGCACAGGGCAAAGAGGGGGCTTTGTTCTGAGGCACCAGGGCTGTATCCCCAGAGATCAGGGGGTGTTTTCTGTGGGACAGGCCTTGAAGATCCTCAGATCCACTGCCACGGCCACTGCTAAGCCAAGGGAGAGCTTAGAACCCCTTCAAGTGTCTGAAGGGGCTCCAGGAGAGCTGGAGAGGGACTTTGGACAAGGGGGATTGGCTTCCCACTGCCAGAGGGCAGGGTTGGATGGGATATTAGGAAGGAATTCTTTCTAGTGAAAATGGGGAGATCCTGGCACAGGGTGCCCAGAGAAGCTGTGGCTGCCCCTGGATCCCTGGAAGTGTCCAAGGCCAGGTTGGACAGGGCTTGGAGCAACCTGGGACAGTGGAAGTGTCTCTGCTCATGACAAAGGATGGAACTGGATGAACTTGAAAGTCCCTTCCAAGGCAGACCATTCTGGGATCTGTGATTTATCCCTTCAGGCTTTTTAATCAAGTTACCTGTTTTCACCAGAGATAAGTTGTGGTTTGTGGTGTGTCAGGATTCCTGAAAACCAGTGGGGAGTAGGTCTGTAGTACAGACTAGACAAAAAAATTGAGGAAAATGAGTAATAATTGTCCCATTAACTTTAATTTGTGATTTTGTGGCTCCAGCATTGAATGTGAATTTCCATGTCTAGAGATTCGAAGAGAAAATAGTTCAGGAGCTGCTGGTGGAGGCAGTTTTCTCACAGGCCAGCACACAGTGAGGTTTTGAGCAGGGAGAGCAGCAGGAGGAACCATTTGTTTCTTTTGTTAAGGATTATCAGCTCGTTAGAGTCACATTTCTTTGGGATTCTCAGAAATCTGACAGACTTCAAAGAGAGGTTTTGTACAAAGTGCTGCTCATTCAGGTCAGGTACACCTGGGCAGGAGAGGCTGGAGAACTTGGAATATGCAGGATGGGATAGGTTTGAAGGTGGTGGAATAAGAGAATTCCTTCAATCCCTGAAAAGGAGCTGGGAGGCTGCAGTGGCACGTGGTGTGCCCAGGGACAGTTCAGTGCTGCCTGGAGCAGAATGGAGCTGAGAAGTCCATCACAGTACAATTAGTCATTTAACTGGGAATCCAGATGTCTCTGCAAAATGCATAATAACAGCTGTGCAGATGACACAGCTGGTTGTGTAATCAGTTCTGTTAATCCACCTCAAGCTCTGACATTCCCCAGCACTCCTGGAGCAGGGAGCTCCCATGCTGGAGCTGCTTGTGGCTGCGTGGTGAGAGCAGCTTTCCATGGCCACATTTCCAGGGGGTTCAGGAGTCCAACAGGCAGCTCTGCAGAGCATCTGGAGCCTCTTGGATGGGTCTGGTGGCACCAAGCTGGGCTCTGCAGGGCTCATCTCCCTTGGTGTCATTGCTGTGTCACTGTGGTGTAACGGGGACAAACTGTCACTGAGCTTTGGGTTTCCTCTTCTGCAAGGCACAGAGCCCTTCTTCCCCTCCCACAGAGACCTTCAGGCTGGGGAGGCGTTGTGAAATCCTTGGAAGGTCACAGAGCAGGGAAAAGATTTTACTTTCTGTTAAAAGAGAAATATATTTGATTTCTGTAGTAGCCAATATTTGCCTGATTTCTGTTCAAGAACTGGAACGTGGAAGTCACCAAGGTGGTGATGGACCCTGTGAAAGCAGCCAGTCCCAAGGTGCTTGTGGTTATTCCAGGAATTTTCCTGAGGGGAGGAGGGGATCATTCCCTCTGTTGCAAGACCAGGGGCCGTGCAGGGCTGTGACTCCTCTCTGTTGTGGCTCCCAGTTTTTTCTTTCTAAAAAAACCTCAGCACTTCAGCCTCTTTCCCCAGATCTTCTTGAGATAATTTCACTGATGGCTGGATTCAAGATTTCCTCCAAGGGATGATAAATAGAATCCCAGAATCTCCTCAGTTGGAGGGCACTGCCCAGGACACTGCAGGAGTCCCACCATGAGGTGGGACTGAGGTCAATAATCTGGTTTTTTTGGAGCAGGACAGGTACTTGGTTGGTTTTCCCATGTTTCAGTCAGTGACTGACACATCTTTGAGTGAAATGTCACGACAGAGCTGCCCTGCAGTTAAAATGGGACACAGCTGCTCTGTGCTCTGGACACCTTTGTCCCCTATTTGTTGTCACTTTGTGCCCCAAAGCCAAGTGCTTGGCTTTCAGTGAAGAGTCAAAACCAAAGATTTCCTCCTAGAGCATTTTTTAATGTGCTAATGACTTTAAAATATCACATTTCTGCTGCTTTTTTTTTTTTTTTAATGGTCGCTCTAGTTTTTTTTTCCTTCCACATGATTTATTGCCACAAATTTGACTTCAGCAGTTCTCTGGACTCTGTCCAGGATTGTTTGGATGTAAGGAACTCTTTCCAAGCTGGTCTTAATTCACACATTAATGTCATAATGTTGCTTATTTTCATCAGAGCAGAAACTTGACTGCAATGAAGAATTGCTCTCCTGGGAAATTTGTTTTATTGCTTTATGTGTCCTTTAAAAAAATAACTTCAGGGTGGGTTTTTTATTTATTTTTATGCTGTAGAATACTCTCTTGCTATGGTTTTGGTTTTGCAGGAAAATACTGCAGTACAGTTTTTCTCTCTGTTAGGCAGGGAGAGGGTAGTGATGAAATTAGGAATGCTTGCACAAAAATGAGTTATGCATCACATTTGCACTTCCAGATAACTTTTATTTTTAAAATCCATAAAAATATAAGCAAGCTATTTTCTGGTGTAGAAAAACCTTTTTATCTGTCTATGTGTGGTGTTTAAATTCTACCACTAAATTCTTCTGGGTAATTAGATTGCTCTGAAATTTTAGGAGCCCTGCTTGGGGACACTTCTGAATTACCCAGTCGATGCAGGAAATTAAGTTAATAATTCTGCTAAAGCTGCTGTTGGGAAGTTAAGTGGCAGCTACAATAGTCCCCAACACAGAGTTCATAACCAGAGGGGGTATCTTGTGTTAGACACCACATCAGGCTCCTCATTTTTAGAGCCATTTAGGAATTTGGCTTTTTTTTCCTGGGTGTTGCGCAGGTGTTTCACACCCATCCCTCCCCTCTGCAGGGAGCAGAGAAAACACAAAAGTGCAGTTGGATTGGAGCAGGGCAGGCACTGTGGGGCTCCCTGGGGTTCCAGTCAGGTCTAGAAACATTTCTATTTCCACCTCCTGGAAGGATGAAGGGGCTCTGAAGTGTCCCTGTCCCTCCCTTTCCTCTCGCCGGGGCCGGCCCCGCGCTGCCCAAGGCCGCCGTGTTTTTGCTGTTTCTAAATTGGGAAGGCAGCAAGTTCCTGTCAGAGATTCCCAGAGCTTTCCCTTCTCCATCCTGCAGCACCAGGCACGCTGTTGGAGTCCTGTGAGGCCGCCCTGCTTCCTGTGGGGTGTTCTGGGCCCCTCTGGGATTGTCTCCCCACCTCCCTCGACGCTTTGGGATCAGATGTGGAGCAGGGCAGGCCAGCCTGGCCTGGAGCACAGCCATTCCCAAAGGGATCACTGCAGACTCCCCAGACAGCCCTGCTTTTGTACCACAGCCTCCCAGAGGAGGTTGGAATGAGATGGGCTTTGAGGTCCCTCCCAACCCAGTGTTCCCTGATTCCATCCCACACAGCTTTGAGGAAGAAGTTGAGGAGGTGACAGCCACCCCCTGGTCATTAGCCAAGAGCCTCCTGGCTTGTGTCAGCAATAGTGTGGCCAGCAGGACCAAAGCAGGTCCATTCTTTGTGGAAATGATTCTCCAGCCCTGGCACAGCTGCCCAGGGCAGTGGTGGAGTCACATCCCAGGAAGGATTTAACAGATGTGTGGATGTGGCACTTGGGGACATTGGGTTAGTGGTGGCCTTGGCAGTGCTGGGGCATGGACTCAGTGATCTCAGAGGGCTTCTCCAACCTCAGCAATTCCATAATTGTCAATTAGCCACCTGCATCCAGCACATCCACACTGCAGAGGAAGATCTGCCAGCTGCTGCTTTGGGGTTTTGAACGTGTGTCATGGAAGTACCAGGCCTTGGGAACAAAATATGTTTTTCCAGTGGAATTTTTTATGGCTGCTTGTCTTAAACACGGGGTGAATTGAGGTTCAGGTGCATCAGGAGGTGAGGTGTAACCCATCCCTGCCCTGGTTGCTCTGCTGTGACCCCCTAAACCTGCTCCCACAGCCCTTGTGTTGTGGGTTTTGCACGATCTGGGTGTTGCTGTAGCTGCTTCCTGAGCATGGTTAATGCTCCAAAATCCCAACTCCTGCCTGCTGTGTTCACATTCCTTCAGTCCTCTGTTGGAAATGCTGCTGGGGGCCAAACACCTTCACTGTCACCTGAGCAGGGCCCTCATGGGGGGACAGCAGTTCCCAAGTACAGCTGCATTTCAGGAGTGAGGAGAGAGCTTGGGAATACTGGCAAATAGCACAGGAAAAATATCAGATGTATTTTTAGCTTTCCTAAGTCACACTTTGCTTTTTGCCAGAGGTGAGCCTCTTTTCTCTTCCCTTGCAGGACTGTCCTTTTATAGTCTGTATGACCTATGCCTTCCACACCCCTGACAAGCTCTGCTTCATTCTGGACCTCATGAATGGTAAGCAAGGCTTGTTCAGATGATGGTGATGTTACAGAAATTTTGGCAGGAGGATTGCTGAGATGGTTGGTCCCTCAAGCCTGGGCTGCTCTGTGAGCTGATTTATTCAGCTCTCCACAAACCAATGTATGGTACAGCCTTTTGCTTGTGTGGAAATCCTCTGCTGAATTAGTCACTGAATGCAAATGTTTATGAAATAAATGCATTTTAAAATGGAGTTTCAGCCTGATCAGATCTCTGTATGAACTTTCTCAGCTATTTTGTCACCACACAGATTTGCAGAGGGCGGGGCTGTGTGCTCCACAGAACCTGCAAAAGCTGTGCTGTTCCCCCACAGTGTCACCCCGTCTGCCTGCAGGGTGAGATTTCACTGTTCACTTCATTACATCTCAATTCTCATTTCAGGAGGAGATTTGCACTACCACCTCTCCCAGCACGGAGTGTTTTCTGAAAAAGAGATGAGGTTTTATGCTACTGAAATCATCCTGGGGTTAGAGCACATGCACAATCGCTTCGTGGTGTACAGAGACCTGAAGGTAATGGTTGGTGGGTGCCTGCAGCCACACAGGCCCTCTGATAATTTCCATGGATTACCTTTCCTGAAACCTTTCCTTGGCAGGAGTACTTCTTTTTCTGCCTGGTTTTTGTAATAAGTTTTCAAAGCTGTTCTAATCTGTGCCATTATCCAGTTTAACCAGCCTGGGAGAGGCTTCCTGGGGGTCACAGTAAATCCTGTGCAGTGTTACTTATCTCCCTGATGGGAGTAATTTTGAGGATATACTGTGTTTCTGGGAGCCCTGGAAGAGGCCTTTGTGTGTTTGTGATGGGGGACAACAGCAGGAGAGCTGCTGGGGGGTTTCACTGACAGTTGGGAAATCAAGGACAGGTCCCTGAGAAGAGTCCCTGCACCAAGTGACAGCACAAGGGGATGAAAATCTGCCCAGAGACTGAGAATAAAAGGTGTAAGAGCCACACACAGACCCTGCTGTGAAGAAACCAAAAGCAACTTGAGGCCAGAATGGCTTATTCATTTATTTCCTGCTTTGTGTTTCAAACCTTGCCTGGTTATTCCCTTCTGTTATTCAGTATTTCATAACCCATGGAGTTGATGGTAGTGCTCTGTGAGGATGTGGATTTTTATCTGGAAGGTGCCTGGTATATTGATGTTAAATAAAAGAAGGCAATTACCAATTACCAGGGAGTATTGATGTTTGAGTTGCTGTGCTGTGAGAGTTTGCAGTTGTCATCTGGGGAATACCAAGCACTCACCTCCCTGTGTTGGTTTCCAGCCTGCAAATATCCTGCTGGATGAACATGGGCACGTGAGGATATCAGACCTTGGGCTGGCTTGTGACTTTTCCAAAAAGAAGCCACATGCCAGTGTGTAAGTATGATGTCTGGGAGCTTTGCTGCACATACAGGTAGTGCTAAATACATCCTGAATTTGTCTTTATAACTTAACTTTGCCTGAAGGGGAGGAATGACACTTGGGTGGCCCAGGCTTGCTGAACTGGAGGCTCTAATGAGGTTTTTTGGGCTCCTCTCCCTGTTTTCCTGCACAGTTGTAGCATCTGATGTGTAGGCATGGCTGGGAGATGACACATTATTTCAGGATGATTCACTGCTCAGAGAAGAACCTGACTGAGTTAAAGTACCAGATTGCTTTAATTGTCTCAACCTCGTAATTAAACATTCCTAAACTGACTAAAATCCTGGATTTATTGTGTCTTTCTCTTTATGGATCTTCATGGAACTGGAGGCAAATTTTGTTCCTTTCTGCCTCTTGCTATGTGGATTGAACTAAGATCTGAATTCCTGGAGTTGTGTGTGGATTCACATCTTACCTGGCACTTTTTGTTCTTAGTTCCTCAATTGCCCTGATTTCATCTCGGAATTTATGCAAAAAGGAAAGCTCCAGCCTGTCACACCTTAAGAGATTTGCAATTCAGTAGTTTTTTGGAAAAAAATCCATATGTTTTGGATATGTCAAGGGTAAAACTAATACCTGGTGGCTGCTTTTAGTGGTGCCCAGGGGTGAGTTCAGGAGTGTCCCGTGCTTACACAGGTGACACATAAAATCCATTGGAAACAAAATAAAACTATTAAAACTAATTCTTTCCAAACTGGGCTGTCCTATTGAGAGAACACCGATTTTTAATGATTTTTTCCCCAATGACAGTGCTGGGTGTAATGAGTTTTTTGTGCTGTTGTGCTCTGCAGAGGAACCCACGGGTACATGGCCCCCGAGGTGCTGCAGAAGGGCACAGCCTACGACAGCAGTGCTGACTGGTTCTCCCTGGGCTGCATGCTCTTCAAGCTGCTGAGGGGGTGAGTGGGGCTCCTGCCTTGCCTTTGGGAGCCTGGGGGCCTCTGTGGGTGTCCCTTGGAATAGCAGGACGTGGTGTGTCACAGATGGGCCAAAGTGATCCCTGAGTGTCCCCCTGTGAGACAAAACCAGGCTTTTTGTCCCAAACCAAACCCAAGCCCTGCGTCCTGTAGTAGCTACAGGTGTGGGGCATGAGGAAGGCAGGTCCTCTGTCTGCTCTTGGAATTGCTGCTGACAGCATTTATTGCTGACTGTAGTGTTTCAAATGCTGTGATGTTGCTCCTTGGAGTGCTCTAAGCAGCCCTGTTAAATCGTGGGCTTTGTGTTAGGCTGAGTCCTGGTGTTGTGGAGAAGCCCTTGGCTGCACTGGTCCCTTTTTCTGTGCTGTTCAGCCTTCTCCCCTGCAGAGTTTGGGCCAGGTACAAAGTGTGCATCCTTCCATTTGCTGAATCTGGCACATTACCTTATCAGTGACCAAAGGTACACCATAATTACAGCTTTGTCAGCAATTACCTTCTCATTAAACTTACGTGTCTAGAATTGATTAATGCCATGGGATTTATCTGAGCAGTCAACAAGCACTGTTGGGCAAGTGCTTGTTGAAAATGGCATCCTCACTGTTAATGGCAAACCAGAAGAAATCTGAGGTTTTTCACAGTGCTTCTCTGTAAAGATTGATCATTAGGTCATCACACATAATTAATTATTAGCTTTTATCTCCATCCAGACGCTGTACAAAGGAAGGTCAGTGTGTGACTTGTGAATTGAACTCTAGAACTGTATCAATTTAACATCAATTGTGCACAAAGCAGACTCTGTAAGGGTGCAAATAAAGAAGTGGTGTTTAAATCACCAGTTTTTGGGCTGTGATTGTCCCTGGCAGAGATGTTCAGGGTGGTATCAGTGCTCAGCCAGAAGCCAGAGCATTATTCACGGTGAACTCTTCATTCCTCAGCTGTTCTGAAGCCAATTAAACACATCCCAAAACAAGGGCTGGGCACATGGTGCCATTTCTTGGTATTTGGTAAATTTAGTTTGGCACAGAATCTGCCCATAAGTCGCCAGTGAATCATTTTCTTCCCTGATCTACTCAGAGCCTCCTTGTCAGAGTACATGAGGCTGTGTGGGAACCATTTACCTGTCACACTAAAAAGAGAAAAATTGAAGTCCTGGTCCATCCAGTGCATCCATCAATCAGAACATTTTTTGAGAATAAAAGGAAAATAACTTGGGAGTAGCAGGTCTCCAGCCGAAACATGCTGGTACACTCTGCCATGTGGTAAGCCAGAATGCTTTAGAATAGCTAATTAATGGAATTGATAAGTGAATAACATTTTGATTTTGAAAAACATCATCCCCTCAAGGTTTTCAAGAAAAGAAGCAGGGAATATATCCTAAATGTAATCTAAGTATCTCTTACTACAATACTGCTTCTTTCTTTCATGAAAGGCTGCATGATAAATCTCTAATGTGCCACAGTCTTCCATAGCTTAGAGGAAAATTGAAATTTAAATCAGAATTATAAAATGGGAAAGGGATGAAGCTGATAATTTACAAGATACCATCAGATGTCTTCCCAGTGGCTGATGCTGTGGGATCTGTGATCTCTTATCTCCTCACTCTCCATGTGATGTGAGTTCAGTGGCTCATGCTCACCTTCCCTGTAGAAATCCTTGGATTTAAATCCCTGTGGGTAATGACTGCTTGAGATTTCCTTGTTAGCTGAAAGTGTTCAGATTTTTGGGAGGTAAATGTAATTGGTGAGGCATTTGAAGCACATCTTGTAGGCCAGATCACTGTTTAAGAATTACCCAACTTTCCACTCACCTTCCTGTGGATCAGATTGTTCTGCAGCACAGGATTGATGAGGGGGGAAGGATGGGACTAAGAGGATGCTCCACTCTTTCCTGGCATTGCCACAGCTGAAATACCCTGATAATGCTTTATGCTACGTTGCTTTACACTTACTGGCATTCTTTTTCTTCTCTCCACAGGCACAGCCCTTTCAGGCAGCACAAAACCAAAGATAAGCACGAGATCGACCGGATGACGCTCACCGTGGTAAGGCCTGGCCTCGGTGACATCCCCGTGTTCCCCGAGCTCCCAATTCCCCCAAAACTGGGACTGCTCTCCCAGAGAGCTGTATTTGCACATGGGAGAGCTGTTTCCAAACACCATCAGAGGCAGGAAAGCAGCACTTACATCGTGGAATGTCTCTTTGTGCTCCCTTTCTCCACAGAACGTGGAGCTCCCGGATTCCTTTTCTCCCGAGCTGAAGTCCCTTCTGGAAGGGCTCCTGCAGAGGGATGTGAGCAAGAGGCTTGGATGCCAAGGAAGAAGGTAGGTGTTGTCTTCTCCTTGGACCTCTGCCTTGAAAAATTTCCACTTCTCTGTCAATGAGTGAATTCATTTCAAGTAAAAAATCTGCTTCCTGTTGTGAGGATTTTAATTTTGGAAAGAGAACATTAAAAAGTGCTGCTGCATGGAATTACATTTCAGCTTCCTTCGGTTTGGACATGTTTTCTTGGACAATTTCTGTCCTTAAAGCCTTCCCCTGAGTTCCCTGCAGTCATGCTTGCATTGGGTGGTGTTCCTACTTCTCATCCCTCAGTTGTTTTTCTGGTTTTGCCTGATCTGTTTTGGCATGGAATCATATGACTTGACTCAAGCATACTGATAGGGAAAATTTATTGTTTATATTGTATCTGTAGTAATAGGAGAATATTACACACAAAAAAAAAGAAAAAAAATCCCAAAACCACCAAGCAAAAAGCTGCAAGTATTGCTGGTGCTACCTGTGTCACTTCATTATTCTAAGGAAAAGAGCTTTTGTTTTGTTTCTTGACTACAAAACACTCCTTGCTTCTGCCAAGTTCACCTTGCTTGTAGCTGTTAATGAAATTATCTCCTGCTTAAAAAGCCAGTGTGAGACTGAGAGAGAAAAGGAGAGGAGTAAACAACTGTTGGGAAACCACTGGGATATGTGATAACAGATAGCTGATGGTCACACCTGAGCCTGGAGCTGGCTCCCATTGCAGGGGGAGATTCAGAGGGTTTTTGCCTTGGAACTCTCTTTGATAATGACCTGAAATTACTTTTCCCTGGGGCATAATGACAGCAGTTGATTATTTTCCCATAAAATTTGTGTAATGTGAAATGGTGTGGAGTAATCTGGTTATTTACAAGCAGTGATTGGGATCTGCCAAAGGATTGGTGCTGGAATCTGACCCAGATCAGTGGTTGGGATCTGACCCAGAGCAGTGTTGGGATCTGACAACAGAGGAACATTGTTTGCTGTTGGAAATCATGGGGTGCCATCAGCAGTTCTTGCCTGCCAGCCCTAGAGCACTGTTCCAAGTGTTTCCACATGAAAATCTCTCCTGTTGTTTACTGAGGAATTCTTATGTTTTTCTTGCAAAAAAAGAGCATTTCCCTGATGTTCTCAAGTGATAGAAATGTGACCTTTGAAGGCTTTGTATTCCTTGAATACACTTGAAAAGCCCCTTCATTTGTTGACTTCAGTCACTTCTGTTTTGCAGCGCACAAGAAGTAAAGGAACATCCTTTCTTCAAAGGCATTGATTGGCAGCAAGTCTATTTGCAGAAGGTAAAAGATGAAGACAGTAATTTTGGCTGACTTGGTAAAGCAGTAAAAGGAAAATAAACCCAAACATGTACTGAAGAGAAAACCTGAGGGTCACAGTGCCCAGCACAAGTGCTCACTCACACAAATACAGGGAGGGTTGTTGATGAATATTCATTACTACAGATCATCCTGGTTGTTAGGAGTGAGTTATTACATTTCCAGGGTCAAATGACTGCGTGATTTCCTTTCCTTTACTGTCTCTAAACTGAGGAGTTTTATCCTGAGTTTTAAAGGAGCTCTAGTTTGAAGAAATACCAACAGTTTTGCACTGAAGTTTAATTCCAAGGGGGACACTCTGGCACAGTCAGGTGTAATCTGTGCAAAAAATACAAAGGTTGTGTGCATGACTACAGGGTGGAGTTAAATAATTCCCATTTATTTGTCTTTAATGATGGTGATTTCAATTTCTAGTACCCTCCCCCCCTGATTCCTCCCCGGGGAGAAGTCAATGCAGCAGATGCTTTTGATATTGGCTCGTTTGATGAAGAGGACACTAAAGGCATTAAGGTACCCAACTCTCAGTGGTGGAGGGTGGCACTGGGGCTGCTGTGCTTGGCTTTCCATGTGTGTGTGGCATTCCTTTGCTTCAGGGGCTCTGGATGTGCAAGGAATTCCTTCAGGCTGGGAAAATGAATCCATGCTGGTGCCTTGGGCTGGCTCCCTGTTTGTTGCCGCTTGCCAAATCCTTGTGTTTTTAGATGAACTGAAATCTACTTTCTCACCAAAAGTTTTGTGTGATAAAGGCAATGTTTCAAATGGTCAGGAAACAATTGGGAAAGCCTCGGATTTTCAAGAATACCTTATGGTTTGTGTGTTAAAAACTTGGGATTTATTTCTGTTAGCTTGGAGAAAGGGAGCTAAACCTTATTTTAATAGTTGGGTGGTCAGAGAGTGAAAACTCTTAAAAACGATAAACTATGTTATTAGTAGTAAAGTCATAAGTTAGAAAAATGGTAAAAGAAATTTTCAGATTCTGATATTATCCAAAATGTAATGAAAATAATAGAAATTATATAAAACCAGAGAGAAGTTAGAGCTGCTGGCCCTTTGGGACTCACTTGAAGGGGGTAACCCCCCTGTGAATTCCTCCACTCTCTGAAGTTTCCCTGGGACTTTGGGACAGCAGGGCCTGGGTCAGTGCCCTTCATTGTTTTCATCACCCATTTCTGCAGCAGAACAGACCTCATTCTTGTTCTTACAGAAGTGAGTCCAGGGGGAAACTAATTGTTCTGAACTTTGTAAGCAAAAAGCCCCATTAAGTACTCACTGAGCCTAAAAGGGAGCTCGTCTGTCAGTGTCACCTGCTGCGGTGACAGAAGTTGGCACAGAAAAGTGCAGAGAGCCCAGGATGTTCTTTATCCCAGAAAATTCCACATCTTCAGCATCAATGTTAGCCTGGCAGGATTCCAGTCTCCTGTAATCCTGCAATGCCAGGATTCAGAGGAACATTTTGCAAGGGGGAACCAGGCTGTCTTTTTATTCCTTGAAGGGATCAGATATTCTCAATAACATGATTTAGTGCAAAATCCTGTCACAGCCTGTGAATCACCAGCGGGTCAGTGCTGTGTCATCTCCAGTTTGATCTCAGAATCTCATAGCTCAGGCTGCCCCTGGGATAAATTTACCCTTGGGGGTGACTCAGGGAGGGATAGCACAGCTCCCCTGGGTGTCACAGACAGAGGGGACGGGAGGATTCCTGCCTGAGTGGGTTCTCAGCGAGGTGCCAGGAGCCCTCTCTGCCCTGGGCAGCACAGTTTGAACCCCCTGCTCCTCTCCCTGCTCCCTGGGATTGTTTTTGTGCTGCTGAGTGTCCCAAGAAGAGCACGTGAGCTCTGGGGTTATGAGGGTAGAGCCAGCAGGGGATGCCTGTGGCTGTTCCCCCTTCCTCAGGTGCCTCAGAGAGTCCCTGCAATTGCAGAGAGACCTTCTGGGGGTGTATTTTCCTGAGGGGATATGGATCTCTGAAAAGGAGGAGAATATCTGTTCCAGGAGTGTCTGGCCTGACTGCAGTGGGAGAATTAAGCTGCTCCTGCAGCTCTTGGTGCTGCATCCACACAGCTTTAAACCCCTCCAGGGATGGGCACTCCACCCCTGCCCTGCTCAGTGCTGGGCACTCCTTTTGGTGAAGGGATTTTTTCCTAATTTTCTTCAGTGCAATTCAATTTAAGTACTCAAAGGACTAGTGGAGAAAAGAATCCTTATACCAGGAAAATTGAGATCTGCAGCACATGCTGATGAATTCTGAGGGTTAATTATTAAAATTATAAAGCCAAGCTGTGGAAGCATGGAAGGCATTGCTGTTGAGAAGGTATTTTTTCACTTATTCATGGAGTTTTTGTGCTGAGGAAGTTATTGTGCAACAAAGTTAAGAATACTGCTGCTTACATTGAAGTGATTATTTAAATGTCTAGAGAGCATTATGGGGCAGTGTTGAGTGAGGATTTTAGAGCTATCAAACCAAACAAGTTTTGAGCAGGTGGCCTGTTCTCTGCACATAAATTAATATCTTTGCTTAAATTAGTGTCTGTGCTTCTCTTGCTTGCATCTGTTTGTTTTGTGAAGGTTTGAGTTCAATCCATCTTGTAAAATAATACTGTTGTATGGGTAACTATTAACTGTTGGGGATAAGAATAGTGAAAGTTATTAAAATGTTGGGTTTTTTGTTGTTTTTCTCTTGCAAGTTGCTTGATAGTGACCAGGAGTTATATAAGAACTTCCCTCTGGTAATATCGGAGCGTTGGCAGCAAGAAGTAGCAGAAACTGTTTATGATGCAGTAAATGCAGACACAGATAAAATTGAGGCCAGAAAAAGGGCTAAAAATAAGCAGCTTGGCCACGAGGAAGGTAATCTGTCCTTACACTTCTCTCATCTTTTGCTGCTAGGTAGTAATTCCTGGGCTTGGAGTTCCACAGACTCCCATTGCCCTCATTCCTGGGAATTGTTAGGATTCTTTTAATCGCTGTTGTTGTTGCTTAAGATGTTTCTTAATGTTTTGAAATGCTGAATGATGACATCAAGCTTTGGAAAGAGATTCATGGAATCATAGAGTCCTGGAATAGTTTGGGTTGGAAAGGATCTTAAAGCCCATCCACTTCCACCCACTGCCATGGGCAGGGACACCTTCCACCAGCCCAGGTTGCTCCAAGCCCTGTCCAGCCTGGCCTTGGACACTTCCAGGAATCCAGGGGCAGCCAGAACTTCTGTGGGCACCCTGTGCCAGGGCCTCCCCACCTTCCCAGCCTGTCCCAGGAATTGGGAAGGGCCCCTGGAGGTTCTGCACAGCAAACTGCAGCTTGCACGGGGTTGTTGCATCAAACCCCCAAACTCTGGAGAGCAACATTCAGTGCTTTGAATAACTTCCTCCAGTGAGACACTTCTCTAAGAGCCAATTCCTGTCCTTGGTCCCTGCTCTGCAGCCACAGCAGCTGTGGAGCTGGGGCAGAGCTGGGGCTGTGTGTGTGATCTGAACCTGCCGAGGGCACGGCGGGTCCAGGGCTCACTCCTCAGCACAGAGCTCACTCAGGATGCTTTTGGCTGCACCTCCTGTGGCTTTGCTGACATCTCCTCTTGGTTTAGATTATGCCCTGGGGAAGGACTGTATCATGCACGGGTACATGCTCAAGCTGGGGAACCCCTTCCTGACTCAGTGGCAGCGGCGTTACTTTTACCTCTTCCCCAACCGGCTGGAGTGGCGAGGAGAAGGAGAATCCCGGGTGAGTGAGGGGCCCTGGGGAGCTCTGGTGGAAGGCAGGTGGAGGTGGGACACACCTGCGGTGCCCAGGAGTTCTCCTGGGGAAGGATTTTCCCCCTGAGTAAAAGCCCTGTGGATTTGAGTCCCTTCTCTCACTGTAGTTAAGGGGTAGCTTACACTGCACGGAGGAGAGACATAAAGTTGACTTGAGAAACCTGTTTGCTCTGTTTTGTTGTGTTTTTAAAGGATTTTGGTAGTTGATGGTGTTGTTTTTCATTTAGGACCTCTGGACTATTTATACAAAAAAACACAAACTGGTAAGGTGACAAATGCTATAGCATTTTATTTCCAAGAAAATGCTATAGTGGCTGTAGTGTAGCCCAGCTGTGCTGATGTGCAGGGCAGATAATTTATATATTTAAGTTAAGGAAGTGTTTGGAATTTAAGACATTATGTCCTCTGCAGTCCATAGGGAGAGTTTTCCTGCACACTGCTGTGTATGTTCTCTTTGTAAGTATTCAGTGCTGAAATATTCCCTTTCAGCTCTTTAAAATAGTGAAATTGGCTTTTTTTTTGGTAATAACAGTAATGCTTGAAAAATGTATCAAATTATATGCAACTCTTGAGGGAGAATGGTCAATATTCTGTTTGCAGACACACCTATTTGTAGATTCTTATTTCATGTTGTCATTACTGGCTTTTAGAGCTGATGTCTTGTCGCCATTGAAACAACCAAGCCCCTTGTAAATCTCTCTCTTACCTTACTATCTATCTTTAGTTCGTGACCCAACCTTCAGAAATAAATGTTTGTGTAATGACTCTTGATGTTCATCACTTAATTCGTGTGGATAGTCCAGGAGAATGAGATAGTGGCTTTATTTGATGGGCAACAGGGTTTTTTTTTTTTCAATTAATTCTCTGCTCTTTTGCACATGCTGCAGCAAAACCTGCTGACAATGGAACAAATAGTATCTGTTGAAGAAACACAAATTAAAGATAAGAAATGCATCTTACTGAGAATTAAAGGAGGAAAACAATTTGTCCTACAGTGTGAGGTAAGGCTTGATTTTTGATAATTTGATCAGATAGTTTTGCATATCATAATTGACAAGTTTTTCAGGTCATCCTGTTGCATATTAACTAAGGCACTTGGTGAAGCAGATCTGGAGTGTTTATCACACTTGAGTTTTGAAGGCAGGAAACCTGCAGCTGTGCCAGTTCCTGTCATGGATTTCAGTGGTATTTGGGACAAAACGAGTTTGGTTTATTAAATAGCTAAAAACTCCCAAACTCCTCAAGCTCTGTGTGCTCCAAGGGCCTCGCTGGCTCGTGTCTGGCTGTGGGGAGCTGCTGGAGCTCATGTGTGGAAAGGGGAAGTGCTCAAAGTCCTCTAAACATTGTACCAGCCTTTGCTGGGGTGATGGAGAAGCTAAGGGCTGCACGTGGGCAACACCCAAAGCTGCTCATCCCTTTGGAAAATTAAAACAATTTCCCTGAAGGGCTGTGTGAGGGAGAAGACGCCGGTGGCCGCGTGGGATGAAGTGCCAAACTGCTTCTGTGTCTCTTTGCAGAGCGACCCCGAGTTTGTTCAGTGGAAAAAAGAGCTGACAGAGGCTTTCACCGAGGCCCAGAGGTTGCTGCGCCGGGCTCCCAAGTTCCTCAATAAATCCCGCTCCACAGTGGTGGAGCTGTCGAAGCCCCCGCTCAGCCACAGGAACAGCAACGGGCTGTAGGAGACACCGACCACGTTCCCACCGGGAGAGCTGCTTGGTGAACCTGCAGAGCGTCCCTGAATCCTTGTGAACGAATGACTTTGTGCAGTCCTGGAGGCGGGATGTGCCCGGCAGAGGAGGAATTCCATGTTTACAGCCGTGGGAGGGGGGGGCTCACGTCAGGACTCTGTGCCGGGACCGGACGGGTGGCGGGGGCGGGACCCTGCCCCTGGCAGCGCTGGGAGTCACCAAGCGCAGGAGAGGCTGCTCCTTGCTCCCACCCCTCCCCGGCGGGTGAGCTCCGTCCCTCTGGAACTACTGATGGAAGGAAGAGGCTTTTTTAAAGCCTGCCGTGCCCCGGGGGTGGCGCGGGTGCTGCTGGCTGGGTGACACTGCCGTGGTGACACCGACGTGGTGGGTGCCCCTCGCTCTGTCGTGTTGCCGTGTGTCCTTCCCGACCATTACTGCTGACTCTCTTGATAACCTTGCTCCATACTGCTGATGATCAACAGTGTGACTCTGATGCACTTCAAAGTACTGAATTCTAACTGTCCTGTGGTTTTAAATGTTATTGCTACTTCATGGGAGCGTTGAACTCGAATTATTCCCTGGGTTTGTTGTACTCACTAATAGTAGCTACCACCGTTTTGCTTCTTCTACGTATATGCAGTACTTTAACTGACACAATAGAGTAATAATTGGTGAAGAGGAATTTATGGTAGCTTCATCTAGTGCTCTGTTGTATAAATTGACTATTTTAGCACAGTTTTTAAAGAGCAGATTCCTTTTGACAAGTTTACAGCGAAACATAAAAGACAGTTCTTTTCCATTTCAGGTCAACTGCACTTTTTAAAAAATTAAAAAGAAATTATTCAAATCCGGTGCATTGTAGAGCATGTGCTGGGTTCCGGTGTGTGTGGGTACCTCGGTACGTATCCCAGATCACTCCTCAGTCCTGGGACTTGGGATCCTCCTCTGCTGTACACAGGTGTGTTCCCATAGCATAGAAATCCCCAGAAATCCCCAGTTCCCCCTGGAGCCCGGCCCGGGAGGTTTGTGCACATATCACAGCTCAGCTTGGGAGAGGAGCTCTCATTTTCTGTTCTGAAGAGTTCAAACTGCCCACAGTGAAAGCAGGGTGAGAAAACTGAGTGTGGAACTGACAGAATGAGCTGATGAAGTGCCAGGTTTATGTTAATTCTACCTGAGGCATCAGGTGTGTTGGGTGGAAAATCTTGCTGAAGGAAAGATCTAATCCTGAGCTGTCCCACAGCTTCGAGCTGGGCCTTGTCCTGAGTGTTGTGCTGGTTTGTCAGAGAGAGGTCAGGGCTGAACTTAAGCTGTTTTTCCAGTTCATTGAAGAGCTTAGAGAAGATTTTTTTTCTTCCCAGTTACAGTCGTACAACTCTCACACAGTCCCTGAAGACAGTGGAGTTGTGCCTGTGTAAGTGGGAGCAGAATTTGTGCGTGGTTTGTCGAGCGTGTGTGGCTGTCAGATCACCACAGAGTTCCTTGGAGAAAAGTAGTAAAAGTGGCTCTCTTTGCTTCTGCATGGGGGCTGTGTTTGCTGCAGAGCTTGTGCAAACCCTGGCTGACCACCTGGGCCTGCACTAAAGGGAAAATGCATTCTGAAAAATACACCCTGGGAAAATGGTCTCTTTCAATGATTTCTTTCCCCCCCATTTATTTTCCAAATTGTTCTGTGTAAACAGTGCCAGCCTCTCTGTCATTCCTGTTGGGCATCTCAGCTCCTCTGTAAGGAGCAGTGTTGGAGTGATTGGTCAATGATTGGACTTGATGATATTGGAGGTCTTTTCCAACCTAAAATGATTCCACGATTCTTTGTGTGCTATTTAAAAAGGTTTGGGATAGAAAATGTCTCATCCCGCTGGCTCTGGTTCAGCTTTCCCTACAATACCATGCAATTCTCATATTTTTCTCCTTGATTTAGAAGAAAGCCCTCAGATGGTGTTAAAACCTTCTCACAGTTCTTGTGTAACTTGTTTTTACTTTCTTAGTCCCTGCTCAGTTCCATTCTTCAGTTATTTTCCATGGCTGGATTTCACTCTCACTCCCTGTCAGCAGATTCCGGTGCCGGTGTCAGTGAGGGAGGAACAGGTCATCAGCTGGGAAATTGTGCCTCAAACCCAGAGATTTTGTATGAAATGAAGGCTGTGTATTGGCTTAGGGAAATACATCTGTTTTAGAATGTGATGGAGCTGGGATGGCCTTGGAATATCCTCATTATCATGGTCCTTGCTGCCCCATCCAATCTCCAGTGGGAGGGGCAGGAAAATATTTGTATTTCTTTAGCCAGCTGATTTATTGACAGTTGAAAACAGCTTTATTTCTGTGGCTTGTATCTAACTGTGCAGCTAGGAGAGGAGTGGTTATCACAGTGACAAGCTCCTGAACAAAGGTGGGATCCCAGTAAGAAATGGGGCTCTGTGTGGGAGGGACTGGATTTGCTGGTGTGGAATTGCGCCCTCCAAACCAAAAAATCTCAGATACTGCCTCACACTGCTCCTTCCTGATGTAGGAAACAGAGTCTCTGAAGTTTTTGTTTTGGACAAAGATTCCTGGTGGTGTTAATTTGCAGGAGGCTCTTTGGCTGTGTGTTTAGGATCCCTCATTTGTTTGCTAATTACTTTGCAAATTCATGAAACCGTTAAAGGAGCATTTACTGTGGGGTGGTTTTTTGTGGGTTTTTTGTTGTTTTTTTCAATCCTTCATCCAAGTGCTGGCCATCCACTTCTCCAAGTGTAGATCTTCTTCCTGTTAGTTGTGCTTGAGCTTTTTGTGTTCTTGTCCCTGGTCCAGCAGAGCTTGGCTGCAGGCTCACGGGTTCTTCCCAAAGTGCTGCTGTGAGAGAAGCTGGAGTAATGCTGGAGTGAATCCAGCTGGGATTGACATTCCTGGTATGTTCCCCCACCCCCCAGCAGGCTTCAAAAAATCTTGGAGCAGGCTAATAATAGCTGGAAGTGTGTCTGGGAAGGGAAGCCTGGCAGGTAGGGAGGGAGAGAGCAGCTTTGGGGATAGACCTTGGCTTAGTCACATTCGAGTTTTCTTCAATTTCTTGGGGCTGCCCTGAGCAGAGCCAGGAGTTGGGCTCTGCTGATCCTTCTGAGTCCCTTCCAGCTCAGGATATTCCATGATTCTGTGTTTCAGCACCTCCCCTTTAGAAACCCAGTGGAAGTTTTTCCTCTCCCTCTTCTGTCAAGGGGGGAAAAAACCCAGAAACTGAATTGCGAGGTTGGGTTTGGCTCTGAGATAAATCAGGTGTTTGCAGCCCCGTGTGGGGGTGGTGGAAACACTGGTTTGTGATACAAGGGGCTTCTTTTGGTTGTGATCCTGCCCATGGTTGTGATCCTGCCCACAGTGGCCACTGCTGGTGCCCAGAGGGGCTCTCGGGGTCGGTGTCCCCTGATGTCCCCAGCCCCAGCATCGTCATTCCTCGGGTTTACAGTGAATCAGCTCAGGAGGAATGACATCCCTGGAGCTCTGAGTGGCTCTTTTCCTGGCACCTGGTCAGCTGTAGGACCAGGTTCCTTGATTCCATGTCCATATCTGTGTCCTGCAGCCTTTGGCTGTCACCTCCCAGCACGTGGCAGTGACACGGCTCCTCCGCCTCTGAGGTGTTTGCACCCGAAATATCCCCAGAGGAAGGACTGTTTGAAGTGTACAGTAGACAATAAATAATTCTAGTTGTGTTGATTAATATAAGGAATGAGTCAGTTCTACAAATTAAAGGAGAAAAAAAAATCTGAGAAGCGTATTTTGACAAAGCATAGTGTTAATTTTAATATTGTAAAAAAAAAAGGAAAGTATCTAAAATATTCAGAGAAAATATGTATATCCAAATGTCTGAGGAGTTTCAAGATAATCTACTTTTGTTTCCTGTTGGTTTCTATTCCATGGTGTACATATTGTGTGGATGGAACATTGGCTGTTTTAATACTATTGTTAAATTGTATTTTTATTTTGTGTTAAACTAATCATCAGACTCAGCTTTATTTTGTTTATGTAAAGGTTGCTATGCTCTGTAGGTATAAACCCGAGAATTCTATTTTAACAGAAAAAGCATTTTATATTATTTATTAAATACATGTTTCTCCAACTTCTGACATTCCACAGAATTTCTGCTCCGTATATGTATGGAAGTGGCAGCTCCTTTCAAGCAGGATCAGCCAACTTTATTCTGTTTTTCATGACAAGGTAGGGATGGATTCCCTGAGGCTGTGCAGCCCTTCTCTCCCAGCACAGGGACTCCAGGCTCTGTCAGGACCATCTCAGGTGGCTCCTGAGCACAGAAACACCTGGAAAACTTCTGCAAATCCACCCCTCTATGGGATATTTCCAAATTTCTCCTTTATCCCTCAGCATTCCCAGAGCAAGTGTTTATTCACAGGAGTCTGTGCTGAGTTACAGAGAATGAATGACCTAAATTGGGGCAAGGTGTCAGCGTGGTGTTTGATCCTGCTGAGGCATCAGGGAATTGCAGAGCTCTGTCATCCCGAGGGGAGGGAGATCCTGGAGCAGGGGACACGGGGCTGGGCTGCAGGACCCAAAATGTCCTCACTGGACATGGGTTTGGTAATGGGGGAGCATCTCTTAGTCCTTAAAAACAGGATCCTGAGGCAGGAGCAGTGCCAGGGCAGAACCCTGCTTGGTGCCACATCCCAGGAGGGGAGCGGCCACCCCTGGACTGTCCCTTGGGTAAGGGGGGGTGACACCCAGGCAGGACCCCCTTGCTGTGGTGCCATCACTCCAGGAGCCTCTGCTGGGCACATCTGGGCACATCTGCAGAGCCAACCCCAGCACCTCCGTCCCCCAGTGAGGTACAGAAATAGCCCTCATTTTATCAGGTCGTTCAGTTCCTAAAAATAATTCCATTGTGAGCACGGCCTGTGCGGTTTGAGGAGTCCTTGAGGTCTAACGTCGTGTGCTCCGAGTTTCCACGGTGGTGGGGCTGGAGGTCTGTGCTGGTCAGGCATTTCTGGGGTGAAATGTGGCATTTTCCTGCTGCTGAGGTTCCCTCCTTGCTGAGGAGCTGCCTGGGGCAGGGAGGGATCCCTGCTGAGCTCCCCAGAGCAGTCTCTGCCTTCTTTCCCGTTCCCCCCTCTGCTCCCATTGGATTTTGGGGTGATTTGTAGCCCAAGCTGTTCCTGGAGGGAGAGGGGAGCTGGTGGTGGGCGAGACTGTACCGGTGGCATTGTGGCTCCTTAGTGTCACCTCTGAAAAGGTGCCCTGCTGGGGACAGTCCCGAGACTGGTGCTGCTGTCCTGGGGTGTGACCAGGCAGGGATTTGGCAGAGAACCTGGGGACAGCTGCAGGAAGGTGGCTTTATCCAGAGCCAGGTTGGTCTGGGTTTGTGTGACACGCTGTGTTTCCAGGCTGGAAAAGGAGATGGGCTGAGGTGTGGGCTGGGAAGAGGATTTCCTGTTGGAAGCAGGCATCTTCTCCTCAGGGACAGGGAGAGAGCAAACAGTGGGTGAGATGACATAAAAAAATGTGCATGAAAAACAGAATAAAGCGGGAGCATCCTCGGAGAGGGGATTTGTGGGCACTTCCAGTGCCTCACCAGGTCCTTTAAAACAGAAAGGAGCAGATTCACACGAACAGCGATGAAGGAAGCTATCGAAAGAGAACCTGTCCAAAATATGTAATTAATGGTAAGCAAAGCCAGGATCTGTAAATAACTTTAGATATTGTATCGATGAGATCATTCCTTGTTTTATGTACTTGGCTCTTTCCATATTTATTGTGGGGAGGGGGGTCCCGGTGCCTGTGAGCTGTGGCCTCTCTCCTCACGGACTGTCCCGGAGTTTACAGCCCCGTCGTGGCGGGTGTGCCACACTCGGTTCTTGCCGCCAGTATTTTTTTAACGGATTATTTTGGCACAGCTAAGCTGCTTCTGTGTGTTGGTCAGTACAACTGCTCTCCTACGACCAGACCCCAATAAAAACCGTCCTTTGCGTGTGTGCTGGCGTCTCGTCCTTTCCGTGCCTCCTGCCCCTTCCCGAGGCTGTACTGGGCTGTACTGGGATGAGCAGCTGCCTGCAGGGCACAGCTGGGTGGAGCTCAGGTAAGTCCCTTCCCTCTCCCCAGCCCTGTGCATGGTGTTGTCCTGGTTTTTCCAAGGCTGTGTCCTGCAGGTGAGACGGTGCTGGCTGTGCCAGGAGGGACTGGGAGGTGTGTGATAGGTGAGCAAGGGTGGCTTTCCACCATGGCTGCAGTGCCACCTGGGAAGGATCATGGAAACCGCAGGTCCTTGTGCTGTTCCCAGGTGGGATTGGGGTTGCTGAGATGCTCAGCCAAGCCTTGGTCTCCTGCCAGGGGACTGCAGACTGACAATCCTGTTTCCTTTCTTACTACCAGAGCTAATCTGGCTGTGGGTGCCGCTGCCCTGGCTGTGTCCATGGAGCTTTCGGGTCAGATACGGAGTGGCCAAGGTGGGGACATTCTGCAGCTGCACTTGGCCTGAGCTGGTGACCTGCACCTGACTGGCTGCTGGGTCCTGTGGGAGCACAGGTCCTGCTGGGCCCCGGGGGGTCACCCTTTTCTCAATGTGGTCACCACATGTCCACTTTGCTGCTCCCCTCCCACCTGCCCTGGCCGGGTGCTGACCATGCTGATGTTGGTGCCAGGGGCTATTTTGAGCTCTGCTCCCAGGTCCTCCTCCAGCTCAGCCCCATCCCAGGGCTGGGACTGGCGAGCGGAGCTGGGGTGCTCTGGGGAGCCCCACGCTGGGCTCCCAGCCCAGGCTGTCCCCCTCGGGCAGCGCCAGAGTGTTGTGGGTGGGCTCACACCCAACCAGAGCAGTTCCCCCATTTCTTTGGGGTGCAGAGGTGTGCCCCAAGGAGGGCAAAAACAGTGCCTTGGGGAGGACACCGGTGACACACGTGTGCTGGGGAGGGCACGGGTGACAGTCGTGTGCCAGCCAGTGCAGAGGCCAAGGAACAGGAGGGCCCCGCGGTGCCACCGCCTCTCCCCAGCCGAGGCCCCGGTGCCACCGCCGCGGGTATTTTTAGCAGTGACATGTGTCACCTCAGCTGCCACCGCGGCGGGGGCGGGGGGAGGCGGCTGCTGACCCTCTGGGCGCTCCCCGCGCTGCCGCCGCCGCTCTCGGCTCGCCGGGGTCCCGCGGAGCCCGGTGCTGGAGTGGGACATCAGCCCCCGGCACCCACCAGGTACAGGCTTGGGGGGTCCCTGGGTGCAGGTCGGGGTCCGGCCGGGCTCTGTGGGTGCGCCGGGCCGGGGGCCCCTCGGCCGGGAGGGATATTTTTAGTTGGGAATGGATGGCGATAGCGGCGGCCCCGGCTCCGGGGGCGGCCTCCAGCCGCGGGGCTGTGCTGCGGGAAGGAGCCCGGCAGGGCAGCGATGGGAGCGGGGATGGGGACGCTGCTCCCTGCCCTGAGCAGGGCGGTGGCTGGAGACCCCTCGATGGCCTCGGCTTGTGGCACGCACCAGGGTGGCAGCGGGTCCTGGGTGGCAGCAGGAGCGGGTCCCGAGTAAGGACCAGATCCAAACGCCCGCGGCTCGCCTGGAGCTGCATCCTGAGCGGAGGGAGCGCGGTGCCGGAGCCGATGGTCCCGGGCCCCGCTGGTGCCACTCTGGGCGCTTGGTCCCCTCCGTGCCACGGTTTTACCGTGTGCGGGGCAGGACGGAGGGTCCCTCTGAGGCCGGGGGGTGGCAATGCCCTGTGGCTCGCCCCCTCCGGGCTCTGCGGTGCCATCGGGGCCAACTCTCCCGGGACCACAGGGCCCTACTGGGGGGACAGCGCGGGGGCAGCGCCGGTCCCTGAGGGCACGTGGTGCTCGGGGCAGCCTCCCGGGAAGGCAAGTGACATTCCCAGCCCGCTCCTGGCCGCTCCTGCCCTTTACTGTACAAGGAGATGCGGCTGCCGGGGAGGCACAGCATTGCCGGGCGAGCCCCGGCGCGCTCGGTGCATGAATGATCCCGACAGGTGAAGCCGGGGTCAGCCCCAAGTGGGGCACGGACGGGCTCCTGCGGCCACCCAGCCTGGGCCCGTGGGGTCCCACCATCACCCCCGTGCCACCTCCCCTCTGTGCCACCGCCTCCTGGTCGCCGCTGGTGGCCTCGCCCTGCCCAGCGCTGCCACCCGTCCCCTGCCGCGCTCCAGTTGGTGCCCTGAGCTCAGGTGGGCGATGCCCGGCAAGGTCACGGTGCTGCCGGCCCGGCACAGCTCTGGGGCCAGCGGCAACCCCTGGCTAACTCTCTCCTCTCTCTCTGCCCGCCGTGTCTCCGCACAGCACCGTCCTGCCTCGCTGCCACCATGGCCATCTCCTCGCGCCTCGCGCTCTGGGAGCAGAAGGAAAGTCTCGGTCCAGGCTGGCACTGGTGGTGTTTTGGGGCTGGGTGCTCAGGCTGCCTGGGAGCTCAGTGCTGGGAGGGTGTCGCATCCCCACAGCTCCCTTTGCACTTCCTTGTGCTGTCCCCAGCTCCCTGGGCTCCTTCTCAGCCTGAGTGTTCTGGTTTGGGTGATTTTTGCCTGCCTGGTGAGCCTGGCAGGAAGCCGCGGGGTTTGATGCCAGCGCTGCTGGGGTTTGGTGCCAGTGCTGCTGCTGGAAAAGCTGTGGGAAGTGGGGCTGGTTTTGCCCTGGGGTCCGGCATGGAGGGACCTGTAGGGCTGCATGTGGCTGCAGTGATGCTGGAGCTGCTTCTTGCCTGGCTGCAGCCAGGACGGTTCCTTCTGTGGCTGCTGGCACAGAGCAGAGCTGGCAGCGCACGGGGGCTTCTGCTGCAGCAGCCCTCAGGGGCTGCACCAATCTGGGCGCTTCTCTCTGGTGCTTCTGCTCCCACAGCACCCAGCCTGGTGCCCACGGGTGCCCCGTGGTCTCACCAGGATCCTGGGCAGTGCCTCAGCCTGAGCAGGGTGCTGGCGCTCAGCCCTGCTGCCACTAACGGGCTGTGCTGGCTCCTGTCCCCGTGCCTGCCCTGTGACCCACCTCTGCTCCCAAACCCAGATCCGTGACGAGGACCGGGGGCCGCCCCCGTCTGCACCCCCCCTGCTCCTGTCGGTCATCCCCGGGGGGTTCATCAAGCAGCTGGTGCGGGAGACCGAGCAGGAGGCCAAGGCGGCGCGGCGGAGGAAGGAGAGCAGGGTGGGCACCAAGGAGGAGGTGAGCACTGAGGGACCTCACGCAGCACCAGGGAGAGCTGAGTGCCCCCAGATGTCCCCAGGTGTCACACCAGGCTCCTCTCCTTTGCTTGGCAGCCCGCGGGGAAGGACGGCGAGGCCCGAGCTGGGGGGGCCAGCGAGGGGCCACTGCGGAACGGGCTGAAGGCAGAGGGGCAGGGGGACAAGGGGGTCACAGCCCCCTCGCACAAGGAGCTGCCCCCTGAGAAGGCTGTGCCGGGCACTGTCCCCAGCAAAACCCCAGCCCCTGCACCTGGCCCAGCAGCCCCTGCCTCCAAACCGGCAGAGGCCCCCCCCAAAAAAGCAGAAGCATCCCCCAAAACAGCAGCACCTGTCCCCAAAGCGGCAGAGACACCCCCCAAAAAAGCAGAGACTCCTCACAAACCAGCACAGACATCCTCAAAACCAGCAGAAGCATCTCCTAAAACAGCAGAGGCTCCTTCCAAACCATCCGAGACCACTCCCAAACCAGCAGAGACCCCTCGCCCAGGGGTTCCCAAGGTGGGAAAGCCATTGTGGACTGGTAAGAGCCCCAAGGATTCCTTCCTGGGGGGCAGCTCCCCAACTCCAGCGCCTGCACCCAGCCAGGGCCCTCAGCGTGGCAGCAAAGTTCCAGTGAAGGAAAGGGAAGCACCCAAGGGGACAGTCCCTGAGAGCACCAAGAAGGAGAAGGGGACACCCCTGAGGCACGAGGAGCCCCCAGCCAAGGCAAAAGCACAGAGGGAGCTGCTGTCAGCCAGGAAAGAGCCAGAGAAAATGAAGAAAGATGTTGGAGGTGGCAAGAAGGAGCCAAGGGAGATCAAAAAACCTGAAAAAGCCACAAACAAGTCAGAGGGTCTCAAGGGGAAGCCAGGAGGAATCCAAGAGAAGTCCACAGATGTGGGAAAAGAGGTGGAAAAGGTGAAGGAAGAGCTGGGAAAGGGTAAAGAGTCGCTGAAAGAGAGTAAAGAGGTTGGCAAGAGCACAGACAAGGACCAGGCTAAAGAAACATCGGGAAGGAGCAAAGAGATGAGCGAGAGCATGGAAAAGGACCAGGATAAAGAGGAATCGGGAGAGAGCAAGGACAAGGACCAGGTAATGTGTCGAGTGTTGTCCAGATTTTGGGGCACTGATGGCATTTTCTGGTTTCATGCAGCTCCTCCCCTTCCCGGGAGGGTGACAGCAAAGGGATGGGCGAGCAGCAAAGGGGCAGGAGTGTGGAAATGTCCCTGTCGTGGGGCAAAGGCACTTTGTGCAGCTCAGTTCTCCCCCTGCTCCTGCCCAATTCCCCTCTCTCCCCCCCCAGGCTCCGAGGGATGTTTGGTACGAAGCAGAGAAGGTCTGGCTGATCCATCAGGACGGGTTCACACTCGGTAACTCTCTCTCTGCCCTGCATGAGGCGTGTCGGGAGCAGAGCAGGCTCCGGGGGTTGGGTTTGGTCCCTTGGCATCTCCCCACGCCGGGGGCACTCACCAGCCTCTCGTTCAGCCACGCAGCTGAAGCCGGACGTGGGGACACCGGAGCTGCCGGCGGGGAGGGTGAGGGTGCGCCGGGACGAGGATGGCACCGTCACCGAGGTGGATGAGGACAGTGTGCAGAGGGTGAGCCCCTTCCCCAGCCCGGGCACAAGGATGCTTCTCCAGCCATCGCCCCGGGCTGGCTGTGCCCAAAATGTCGGAGTGCCAGCGGGTCTGGCACTGCCCTGCCATGACAGCAGAGCTCGAGGGGTCTCTGTCTCTTTTTTCGCAGACCAACCCCCCCAGCCTGGACCAGGCCGAGGATCTGGCCGCGCTCATCAGCCTCAACGAGTGCAGTGTGATGAACACGCTGCGGCAGCGCTTCCGCGCCCGCCTGCCCTGCACCTACGCGGGGCCCAGCCTGGTGGCCATCGCCAGCTGCCCCGCGCCCGCCAGCGGAGCCGGGAAGGTGCGAGAAGGGACCTGGAGCAGCGGGATCTCCCGTGGGAAGCGGCCACCAACCCTCCTGGGGACAGTGGCGGAGGGCGCCGGGCGCGGCGGGGCCGGCAGGTGGCACCGTGGGACCGTCACAGTGCGGGGACAGTCGGGACCGGGGATGCTCTGGGGACATTTGGGACCAGGGATGCTCTGAGGACACTCGGGGTTGTTTTGGGAGGAGGATGCTCCGAAGATACTGATGGCCAGGAATGCTCTGGGGATGCTTGGTCTTGGGGCTAGGGGTGCTCTGAGGACTCAGTCCGGGTAGGTTCTGCACCCTGAGGAGCAATCGTCACCCTGACTGTGAATATCTTCAGGATTTTCTCCATGAGAAGCCTGTTTGGGATGTGCTCTGTCACTCTCTCCCTGCCCGCAGGTTCCCAGGGGGAAGCGGGACAACCTTCCCCCGAACATCTGCTCGCTGGCACACAGAGCCTACCGGAATCTGCTGATGCAGCGGCAGGACCAGGCCATCATTCCCCTGGGACACAGCGGGGCCGGCAGAACCCGGTGCTGCCAGAGCGCTCTGGAATTCCTGGTGGGCACGGCGGGCAGCCTGGACGGCAAGGTCTCAGGTATGGGCGTGGTCTCAGGTACGGGCGGGTCTCAGGTACAGGAGGGGGTTCAGGAACGGGAAGGGTCTCAGGTACGGGCGGGTCTCAGGTACAGGAGGGGGTTCAGGAACGGGAAGGGTCTCAGGTACGGGCGGGTCTCAGGTACAGGAGGGGGTTCAGGAACGGGAAGGGTCTCAGGTTTGGGCGTGGTCTCAGGTATGGGAGGGGTCTCAGGTACGGGCGGGTCTCAGGTACAGGAGGGGTTTCAGGAACGGGAAGGGTCTCAGGTACGGGAGGGGTCTCAGGTATGGAGGGAGTCTCAGGTATGGGCGTGGTCTCAGGTACGGGAGGGGTCTCAGATATGGAAGGAGTCTCAGGTATGGGCGTGGTCTCAGGTATGGGAGGGGTCTCAGGTACGGGAGGGGTCTCAGGTACGGGAGGGGTCTCAGGTACAGGAGGGGTCTCAGGTACGTGAGGGGTCTCAGGTGCGGGCAGGGATGGCACTGGATGCTCAGTGCTGGGCAGGGGCAGCACACAGAGCCTGTGCAAGCTAAGGGCACGCAGACAGATCCTGGCCTGATTTGTGCCCCCTGGGGTAGCTCCTAAGCAGCCGGTGTGGCCGCGAGTGCCACTGTCCCCGTCCCAGACTCAGCAGATCTGCTGCTCTGATAAATCCCGGCGTGAATGACTCGAGTGGCTGCGGTGCTTGGGGCAGCGCTTTCCCACCTGCTCGGGTTACGGGTGACGCGGGAGGAAGAGCTGCTGGGCAGGCAGTGGCTTCAGAGGGCAGGGTTGGATTTCGGAGCTCTCTTGGGTACACTGTGCTCTTGCAAAGGGTTGAGGGGACGGCCTGGAACAGGCTGGGCAGGCTGGCACGTCCCCTTCCTGTCAGCGTGCACCCGGTGTGGGACGCTGACCCCACCCCGGGCCACTTCCCTGGTGCTGGGACAGACCTCGGGAGGGGCTGAGGAAGGAGGAGACACCTCCTCCAGAGCTGCGGGGCAGCTCAGGGAGCTCTGGTGGTGGTTTTGCAGTGGAGAAGATCCAGGCGATGTTCACAGTCCTGGGAGCCTTTGGGTCGGTGACCACCAGCCACAGCAGCAGCTCCACGCGCTTCTCCATGGTCCTGTCACTGGATTTCAGTGCCACTGGCCAGGTCACTGCTGCTCATCTCCAGGTACCTGTCACCTGGTGAGATGGGAGGGCTGTGCCTGAAAATGGAACCCCCCTGTGCTGCACCTCCCAGGCAGGCTGGGCACGAGGAGCGATGCTCTGTGCCCTACTCTGCTCCCTGCTCCTCCTAAACCAGAGGTGCCCAAATGTCCCCTGAGCAGAAGCTCTGTCAGCAGAGTGGCAGGGCCCCCCAGCCTGTCGCCGTCCCTGGCAGGGAGCTCGAAGCAGAGCTGGGATGAAATGTTGATGAGGAAATGTATAATTCAGTATTTCATTAGCAGCACCTCACAGCTGCCTGGAGCTGAGCCTCAGAGGGCTTTTATCACCGTCAGGGCCCTTATCAAAGGCTCTTTAATCAGAGCTGCCCGTGCCCCTGGGCCTTGTCTGAGGGAGGAGAGGGCTGGAGCCTTGTCTGCTCCTGGGGAGTACCAGGGATCCCCACTGCTGCTCCCTCGGGGAGCTGGTGACCTGGTGGAGCTGTCCTTGTACAGGAGTGGCAATGTCCCCATTAGTACCACCAGAACCATCCTGGCACCTCCATGGGGCGGTCTGGGATGGGGACCCCCAGCTCTGCACACTCATTGCTGGCTCCAGTGCTGGCACTGAGCACCTTTGGCAAAGCTGGAGCTGAGCTGGGCTTGTCTTGAGCCCAGGCAATGACTTACCCCAATCCTGCAGCACCTCTGCTGGGGCCATGGCCCTGCCCAGACCTCTGGAAGCTCAGAGGGACCGTGGCTGTTGCTTTCATGCCCTGAAGTGTTGCCCCTTGATGCCTGGATCATGATTCATCTCTTGCTTGCACAGCCCTGGGTGGGAGGAGCATCTCCCAAACCCAGCTGAGTTCCTGCAAGGAGAAATCCAAGCTGCCAGGAGCATGTCCCCATCTCCCTGTCCCTTTTTCCCTCCCCAGACCTTGCTGCTGGAGCGGGCCCGCGTTGCCCAGCAGCCTGAAGGAGAGAGCAACTTCAACATCTTCCCACTGCTGCTGGCAGGGCTGGATGTGGCAGAGAGGTGGGTGTGAGGCTCCAACAGCCCCAGGATGTCCAGGGATTCCCCATCCTTTGTACCCAAATCCTCCCCATCAATGGGGTTTGGAGAGCCCCTGATAAGAGATTATGAGACCAATTGCATTAATGGGGCTGCAGGGATCTTTCTGCAAATAGGAAGATTTTCTATGAAATGAGGGCATTTCCTGATGCTTTTTTGCCCCTCCACTAAAGCTGAAATTGGGATCATAAATGAGGCAGAGATCCCTTTCCCTCTCTTCTGGTTCCCCCCAGACTGTGTCCCCAGGAGAAGGCTCCTGGAGCACCAGCTCCTGTCCCTGCATGGGACACTGCTGTGGTGGCCTGTCCCATCCAGGTCCCTCTGATGGTGCTGCAAAGGTGGCTGGGGGCGCTGAGGGCAGGCAAGGAGGGATTCTGACTCTCATTTTTTGTGACTAACCCCAGGACGATGCTGCACCTGCACCAGGTGGCTGAGAGCAATTCCTTTGGGATCAAACCGTTCACAAAGGTAGGGAGAGGGAAATGCTGGAGTCTTGTTCCCACCTGAGGTGGGATGCTGCAGGGTACCCTCTTTGTCACCAGCAGCTAGAGGGTGACTTGGAGTCTCTGGTTCCTGGGTGTCTCGTGATGATGCCACTGTGCTGGGAGCCTGGAGGGGAGGGAGGGAATGTTGGGATATGAGGAAGACCTCCAGCACCTCTCTGACAGCCACAGGGGAGCTGCTGAGACTGGAGCTGCCCTGCCTGGGATGTCTGCTGGGATTTTGCACACGCCACAGCCACCTTGGGAGCAGATCCTGCTGCTCCAGGGTCACCTACCCCTGATGTTCCCCTGCAGCAGCAACTCCCAGGGGCAAGAGCATCCTTTGGGCAGCCCAGAATGTGAATTTTAGGGGTTAAAGCTCCACAGCTGATTCCCACCTCCAGCCCCTCATTAGTCTGAGCTGTCTGCAGAGCCCCAGCAGATTGTCCACGAGCCAAAGTGCCGGGATGAATCGCAGCAATTTGCAGTTACATCATCTACTGATGAATCCAATATTCCATCTTCATTAGGGAGCTCCTGCTCCACTTCAGCAGCCAAAGGAATTGGCTGCTGGAGCAGCAGCTCCGGGGAGGGCACAGCAAGGTCCTCACCCTGCTGATGCAGCAGATGGGTCCAGAGGTGGCATTTTACCCTCCCTCCACAGCTCTGGTTTCTGGGGATTTGCCATCCCAGCATGGAGAGTTTCCCCTGGTCCCTGCCAAGGTGGGGTGCTGCCCACTGGAGCTGGTGGCTCCTGGCCCCACAGAGCAGCTCAGGGACTGCAGGAGGGGGTGTCCCTGGGGGGAGGTGGCAGGACAGGTCCTGCTGATGGCCAGGAATTGCTCAGCTCTGGGCAGGAGTGTTTGGTGAGGAGTGAGGGGACAGGGCTGGATGGGCAACCTGGGCTGTGGAAGGTGTCCCTGCCATGGAAGGATCTTGGAAGGAGATGAGCTTTAGGGTCCCTTCCAACCCAACCCACTTGATGGCTCCATGATATAAAACACCCATCTCCAGCTGCTGCTCTGTAGACACTCATGAAGTGGGAATTACACATCCTTGTGTGTAGGTGATGTACCCAGTTTGCTCCTAACACCAGGCACCCAAGGAACCTGCCAGTGACTTCTCCACTTGCTCCAAATTTTCTGAGGCTCCCTTGCTGTGTTTCCCTTGCTGTCCTCATGGTTTCACTCTCCCTTCTGTTGGGCACAGCGCCCAGCAGAGGCAGTGACACCCCCTGGCTCTGTCCCCCTGCAGCCCGAGGACAAGCAGAGAGCCTCAGTGGCCTTTTCCCAGCTGCGGGGAGCCATGGGCACGCTGGGCATCACCTCAGAGGAGCAGGCGGCCGTGTGGCGCATCCTGGCTGGAATCTACCACCTGGGAGCTGCTGGAGCCTGCAAAGGTGAGGGGAATCCTGCCTCAGAGACAGGTGAGGGGAATCCAGCAGAGATGGGAAGTCTCTGCTTCCCTGTCTCTGAGCTTGGAGCGGGGAGGGAACGTGTCCTGGCAGGGAGCAGTGTTTGGGGGTGTGCAGGGATGATGCTCATCCTGTTTGTGGTGGCTCCGAGTTCTTCCCTGCTCTTCCTCCGTGGTGGGGTGTGGGATGTCCTGTCCCATGGGGGCTTCTGGAGCAAGTCTGTCCTTGCAATGTATGAACAGGGCAGGGGCTGCTGGATGTCACCAGCTCCTTAGGAGGGACTGGGGTGGGTGAGTCCTTTGTTGGCACGTTGTCCCCAATGACACCACGAAGGGACAGCTTCAGGTAGCACTAATTTCATCATCTCTTGAGTGTCTACCACAATAACTGAATTATAATAGGCTGAGTCTGGATTGAGATTGTATTTATAGAGACCTTGTTAATACGGGCGGGCAGAAATTGCCTTATCCCTCACAAATTATTTTAGGACGTGCTTTAACCCATTTTAGAGGCAGCCACATTGATTTACACACTTCAATTTATGAGAGCTGCATAAAGGCTGCCATAAACTAAGCCACAGACATTTATAAATGTCTCTGCAACATGTCATAACACATCTTATGGTAATTTATGCCATTAATCATTTATTAATTATTTTAAAAGGATAGATGCTGTCATGACTTACAGTGAGTTCTCTTTTCTCCTTCTTTCTGGTGTTCTCTTTCCTCATCTCCATCTACCTTAATGACCTTCCAGCTTTTATAGACAACCTTGTGCTCTCAGGCTGATGAGTGTCAGAAGGCTCTTGGCCAAAAAATTTGGAATTCCTTCTGCCCTGTGAGTTTTCAGGAGAGCAGATTTTGGAGACGTGTCTCATTTTGGGACTCAAGGGCAGGTGGAGGGATGTCACGGGGAGTTTTGCTTTGCTCAGGCTTCCTGTTCTGTCCTTAACCCTCTGTAAGTCAGTCTGGGAGGGAATGGAATGCTGTATCCAGCAAACCCTGCTCCGTTCTTTGAGCAGGAACAGGAATGGGAGTAGCAGATCCAGGCAGGGCTGCAGCTCCGAGCACACTCTGATGTGGGATTAACAAGCAGAGCATGTCTCAGTGTCGCTCACTCTGGTATCGATTCCCCCACCGTGTGTCAACAAAAGGGGAGAAATGAAAGGAAATATGGATAAAAAATGGATCAAAGCCAGCTCGACCCAAAGTCTCAGTGGGGGCGACGACTCTTTTAATGTGGTTAAACCTGTCTCCCGATAGCCATCTCTTCCCTTCCCCTTTCATGCCCTTTGATGTTGTGTATTCCAAATCCTCTCCTTGAAATCTCGCCGAAGGGAGCCTCGGCACTGGTTTTCCAGGGCATTCAGGAGCTCAGCCAGGCGCCTCCACCATCCCCATCCACAGCCCCGGCCCCGGCACGTGTTAAACGGGCCCCAGCGAGGGCTAAAGGCACCTTTTCCCCTCCTCTCCTCACCCGTTCAGCTTGTGCAGGAATAAACCAGGAGGGAACAGCACCACCTCTCCCTGGCTGGGGGTGGGAAATACATTTGCAGCTACAAAAAAACGCTGAGAAGAAAAGGTTGAATTTCAAAAGCTCGTTCTGCTCTACCCCGGCGCCAGCCCTTCCCGCTGCCTCTGAAACGAATTAGAGCAGCTCTTTTATTAGGAAAGCAGCCTGGCAGCTGGAGGCCAGCAGGGCACCCCGGGCATCATTCACCTGAGTGCTCCAGTCCCTTTGTGGGCTGCAGAAAATCCCCTGTTTTAATTTATTTGCTGGCCCTGTAAGCGGAAGGGAGGTTTGGGGCGCAGCAGGGCGGGTGCTCAGCTCGCTCTCACGCTGTCCTTTTGCTGGCTGATTCCAGAATAAAGCATTGTGGCTCCCTGCTCCCTGTGGGCTTACCCCCCCACACCTGTAGTGGAGGTGGCTGCCATTCCAGCCCTCCTGGTGCTGCCACAGATGTGTCAGGAGCCAGCCATGCTCAGGAGTCACTCCAAACCCCCTGGCACAGCGAAGCTGCTGCAAATCCTGAGCTCCTTTGGATGGAGGAATACCACAGGGCAGGAGGGCTGGAAACTGCTGCTCAGGTGGAGGAAACTGAGCTGCCCCAAATCCTACAGAGGTTGGGGCAGCAGGAGGCACAGGAGCACCCAGACAGCCAGGGAGGAATTTTGGGGTCAGTGAGACCACCAGCAATAGCCCAGGGTGAGCGCTTGAGCTGCTGGTACATGGGGGCTGCTGTGGCCCAGGGGGTCTTGCATAGACCCACCCCTATGGCATCACGTCCTGGGAGCCCAGGAAATCGGGCACTGAGCAGTTTGGAAACAGTCTGGGGCTCTAGCAAGAGAGGCTGAGCTGTCCTCCTGAGTGCTGACCCTGTGTTTTCCTTCTGCTTCCCTTAAATATTACCTGGGCCAAAGTAATACTCTCCAGGTGTTAAAGTCAGCGAATTTTCCAGGGTCTCATCACGCTCAGGAGAGCCATGTGGAGCTGCTGCTGTTTTTGGTTTATGGAGGGTGAAATGATGCCTGGGGGATGCCAGGGCTTGTTTGTCCCAGGGATGCTGGAGTGGGCAGTGTGGGATGCCAGCCAGGTTTATGCAGCCCTGGCCCCCCCAGCCCTTCCAACTCCCTGGCAGGCAGAGCTTTTGTGTCTGGCAGGAATCAGCATCTGTCCAGCCAGCTCAGACAAGAACAAGTGAAAACAGAATAAATCAAAGCTGGGAGTGTTGAGGCAATTCCCCTGCCTGCTCCAGCACAGCCCTTGATGTTGGAGTCCTTCAGTCAGCATAGAAAATACTGGGAAAGGATCAAAGGGGAAGGGAGAAGGGGGTGCTCTCTTGGGTGTGCTGTGAAGAACCCCCAGCCCTTGAGCCCTGCTTTGTGCATCTCCTCAACCTGGAGTGGGATCCCCCTGGAGCTTCCCAGGATGTGGCCACCTCTCACTCTCCATCCCACACCTCTCCCCTCCCACCAGCCACCAGCTGCATTTTGAGGACCCATTTTGGCTGCCAGCCCCCCGAGCTCCTCATGCACCCCCCAAAAGTGCCACCCTGAGGTCTCTGGGCTTCTCCCGTTTGTGCTCATCCCCCGTGTTCCTGAGCTATTGCTGCCTGGCTGCCTCCACGGCACCTTTCAGCCCTGGATTTGTAAAAGGATTAATCCTGTGGATTAGCTCCTTATTGATTTTAATCATTAAGCTGGAATCGTTGTCACCGGACGTGAGCGATATCTGCTCGCGGGGAGGAGCCGCTGCTCCCGGCTGTAGGGACAGCAAACACTGCTGGGACCCTGAAAGGTGATCCCGGATTTCGAGGGATTGGTTCCTAATCCCATCAGCTCCCACCAGCGCATCTGCTGCTTCGCTCCGCTCCAACTCTCGAAACCCCGATGTTATGCAGTTCACTCGGCCCCCGACTCGGACTATGATTTTGGGGATGCACGAGGGAGGGCGTCGCTGCGTTTTGGGGATGCCAGGGCCGAGCTGGCCCTGGCTGAGCCCCCCCCGTGCCCCTCCCCAGTTGGCAGGAAGCAATTCCTGAGGTTCGAGAGCGCCAGCCGCGCTGCCGAGGTGCTGGGCTGCGACGTGGAGGAGCTCGGCACCGCCGTGTTCAAGCATCACCTGAGGCACATCTTGGCACAGGTGACAGCGAGGGGCCAGCCCCAGGCAGAGGAGAGCCTGCCAGGTACCGGGATACCCCATCCCTTTTCCCTGTATTTCTGGGGGAGAGGGAGTGGTGAGGCAAATTGTCCTGTTCTTAGGCTGTGAGGCTCGGTTAGGTGGGTTAATGTTAATTAAATCATTAACTGTGCTGTGTCACGTCGCTGCCCTCGGCTCTCCAGCTGCCCCTGCCTGACCCTCCTTAGGGACACTTGGAATCAGGTGAATTCAGATAAGTGATGTGGCATAAATGCTGCTGGAGCTCTGCCTAGAAAAACGGGGAAAGTCCCTACACTGTGTTCTGCAAGGAGATCTGGATCAGGAATTGTGCTGCTGAGACACCATAAACCTGAAGTTATTGTATAGATCTAATTCATGGAGGCACATCCAGCCTGTGTGAGGTGGGAGGGTGAGATATTGCCTGGACTTCAGGTCAGCATTCCCACACTCCTTAAAGTTCGGACTTGATGATCTTGGGGGTCTTTTCCAACCTTGATGATTCCATGATGCTCAGCAGCAGAATTCCAGCCGGGCCCTGCAAGTTATCCTGCTAAAAGTAAGAACCTGGGGAAGTGGCCTTTGACATGGCAATAGTTGTATTCCTTAAATCCACGGGAGGCAGGGGAGGAGCTGAAGGCAGGAGAGGGGATGTGCAGGGGTGATGCTGTGGGTTCTGCACTGCAATCCAGGGAATCCCAGCTCAGCTCTGAGCAGGCTGAACTTGGCTGGAAATAAAACATATTGCCTGCTCTTGCCTTCACTGTGCCAGGGCCGAAGCTGACGGGAGTGGAGTGTGTGGAGGGAATGGCCTCGGGGCTCTACGAGGAGCTTTTTGCAGCTGTGGTCTCACTCATCAACAGGTACCAAAGAGCTGCTGGGCACTGGGGCTGGGGCTGGCAGCCCCTTCTCCAGGGGCGTGGAACAGGTGACAGATTCCTGCTGGAAGAGCAGGCAGCTGTGTGAAAATCTTCATGTGGGAACAGTGCTGGCACTTGGGACTCCTGTGTCCTGCACTCCTGCAGGGGCCTGCAGGGGCCTGGCTGGCACAGCTCTGCTGCCTGTGGGTAAATCCTGGTGGGGTGTGTGGCTCTTCCCAGGTCCTTCTCCTCCCAGCACCTCTCCATGGCCTCCATTGCTGTGGTGGACACCCCTGGCTTCCAGAGCCCGCGGCAGCAGCGGAGCGAGCGAGCGGCCACCTTCGAGGAGCTGTGCCACAACTACGTCCAGGAGAGGCTGCAGGGGCTCTTCTACGAAAAAACCTTCCTGAGGGAGATGGAGAGGTACAGAGAGGTGAGGAGCAGGGGATGGGAGCAGCTCCCAGCACCTGGGAGTGTGGCTGCTTTTGTCCCCAAGGGTCCCCATGTCCTGCTGTGGTCTCAGGAGCTTTACTGGGAGGGCTGCAGCAGAAACTGGAGGTGGGGTCTGCACTGAGCAGGAACCTTGAGCTGCCTCTCTCTCCACTGCCTGCCTCAGTTCTGAATCCTCTTGGCTATTTCTGAGATGCTTTCTTGGCATCTTTGTGGAACCTGCCATGGCAGGGGGGGGTTGTAATGAGATGATTTTAAGGCCCCTCCCAACCCAAACCATTCTGGAATTCTATTATGTACTTGCTCCAGCACAGGAGACTTCGTGCCCTTCTGTTGACACAGCTGACTTTTTCCTCAGGTGATGAATAATAGAGAATAGAAAGGAAAATGATAAATTATTGCAGAAATAAGCTGCTGAGAAGCCTAGAGGCAGAGATGAACTTATTATAGGCTTGAAGGAGTTACCATAATGCCTCTAGCCCTGGGAAAATAGCTGAATTCCTATGATTTGACACACACATCATCGAGTAAAGATAGATGTGCCCTTCCCTAGTGATGAAGACTTCCCATGACTGAAACAAGCTTTTAAATGATGTTTTCCAGGAAAATGTTGAGGTGTCTTTTGATCTTCCAGAGCGCTCTCCACTGGCCACGCTGTCCATCATCGACCTGAGCTGCTCCCAGGTACCCCGTCCCCTCTGCATCCTGCTGCTCCAGGCAGTGAGGGCTCCAGAGGCAGAGTGGGACCCTGTGGAGTGTCCCAGAGCAACCTGAGGTGTTGCAGGGGTCGGGCCCACAGCATCCACCAGGCTTTTTAAAATATAAAAAGCGTGACCAAGCTCTGCACTCCATTACCCCTTCCAGCCGAGGGTGATGGGCTCCTCTGGGACACTGCCACTGCTGAGAGCTCAGGGCGATGTCCAGAGCTGGATCAGGCTGGGAGGGTCTGCTCTGGGGTAGGAGCCATGGCTGGGCAGTGGGAGCAGGCTGGAGGGAGCAGGAGAGGGGAGCAGAGCAGGCTGGTGTGGCTGTGGCTGGAGCCCTGGTGTCCTGAGGGAGCAGGACAGGGGGAGCAGAGCAGGCTGGCGTGGCTGTGGCTGGAGCACAGAGCCCTGGTGTCCCGAGGGAACAGGGCAGGGGGACAGAGCAGGCTGGCGTGGCTGTGGCTGGAGCACAGAGCCCTGGTGTCCCTCGGCAGCCGCAGGTGCTCCCGGGCAGTCCCGGGGCCGCTCGCCGGGGGCTGCTGTGGATCCTGGATGAGGAGGTGCTGATCCCAGGCTCCGGGGATGGCACTGCCTTCGAGCGCCTCTGCTCCTACTTCGCCACCAAGGGACCCGAGCAGGAGGGTGAGTCGGGCTGATGCCTCTGGCATCACCGTTTGGCTTTGGGAGTTGGGGAGATGCAGAGGATTAAACCCCTCACTGGACTTTTCTCTGGGCTGCTGTCACTGCCACAGGTGACGGGCACCTGCGCAGGTGTGAGCAGACGCTGCACTTTGAGATCTGCCACCAGCTGGGCACGGCCCCCGTGCGCTACGACCTCACGGGCTGGGTCAGCAAGGCCAAGTTCAACCTCTCAGCAGAGAATGCCATCCAGGTGCTGCAGAATTCCACGGTGTAAGTGCCAGGAGGTGCCCGTGGGAGGGGGTTGGGGATGCCCCTGCCCTGAGCTGCAAACCTGCCCCAGGTCCAGAGACAGAGGGTGGTGTGGGACATCCCTTTTGTGAACAAAGGGGAATGGTTTCTCTCTGCCAGAGGGCAGCATTAGGTAGGATATTGGGGAGAATTTCCTGGCTGTGAGGGGGGTGAGGCCCTGGCACAGAGAAGCTGTGGCTCTTCCACCCCTGGCAGTGTCCAAGGCCAGGTTGGACAGGGCTCGGAGCAGCCTGGGCTGGTGGAAGGTGTCCCTGCCTGTGGAGGTCCAGCAGTCAGAGCTGTGAGGCTTCACCAGCAGCTGCCCAGATTTTCCCACCGCTTTGAGCAGCCTTGTAAACCAAATTGGAACTGAAAGGGAGCTGAAGTGCTGCAGGTGTCTGTGCACACAGGGGGATTTTAACCTTCTGCTTGCATACTCCTGCCTCACTTACTTTGGGCTTCAACCCAGGGAAGCTGTATGCTCAGAGGATGGAGTGGGTGGGGGGGTGTCCCAGCATCCTGGCCCGCTATGCAGAGCAGCACCAGTTTGGAATTTGGGAACCCTGGGTGTTGCACGGCTGTCGGAGGAGCCGTGAAGCCGAGCCGGCCGCGCGTGTCCCGGCAGAGCCGCGGTTCGGGAGCTGCTGCAGCCGCGGGCGAGGGCTCCACTCTCCTGCCGCGCCCTGGCCGGGCTGGACGGGCGCTCCCAGGCCAACCTGCACCGCAACGCCTGCCTGAGGAAAACCTTCGCCAGCAGCTTCGCCGCCTTGAGGAAGAGGTCGGTGTGCGCCCAGATCAAGCTGCAGGCGGTGAGTGCCGGCGCCGGGACGCTGCGGCTGCGGGTCGGGCTGTTTGTGTCACAGAGCGTGGTGACCCCATGCGGGGACCTTGACTGGGGCACTCTCCCTTAGTGGGGAGCCCAGACCCCCAGCAGTGACCTCCTGGCCATCCCCACTGTGGCTGTGGCTACCAGGGAGGTGGCATTGGCCTGTCCAGCGCTGCTGTCGCTGAGGGAGAGCATCCCAGGTGAAGAGATCAGGCAGAGATCATGCACAGATCACAGATCACACATAGATCACACACAGGGTACACACAGGGCACACACAGATCACATGCAGGGTACACACAGATTACACAGCTCTCACACAGATTACACACAGATTACACATGGATCACACACAGGTCACACACAGATCACAGGCAGATCACACAGATCTCACGCAGATCACATGCAGATTATAGACAGATCACACAGGTTACACAGAGATCATACACAGGGTACACATAGATTACACATATCACACACAGCTCTCACACAGATCACACACAGGTTACACACTACACACAGATTACACAGATCTCACACAGATCACACACAGGTCACACACAGATCACATGCAGGGTACACACGGATTACACACAGATTACACATGGATCACACACAGGTCACAGGAGCACCTCGCTGGTTTAATCCTCCCAAGTGCTCAGACAGTAACCAGCCCTCGGCACTGGCACATGCCAGGCTCCTGCTGCTCTCACACCTAATTAAGTGTCCAAACTCTCTCGAGGAGATGAGGCTCAGGCTCTGCTGATTCCCAGACCAGCCCATTTTGGGGTCTTGCCTGTCCTTTGCAAACCCCCTCCCCAGCATCCCTCAACCACGATGATCTTTAATCCTTCCAATCCAAACCATTCCGTGATTCTCGACTCCTGGTAGATTTTCTGGCCATCACCTGAACAGGTGAGCCATTAGGAGGAAGGGTCCTGCTCACCACCTGTGTTCACCCCACTGACTGATGCTGTTCCCAAATCAGAGCCGGCTCCTCCACCTGCCCAGACATGCTGCAGGTGCACAGGGAGCGTTTCCCACTGCCACCACCTGCTGTCCCTTTGTCCCCTCCATGCCCGCTGACCTCTGCTGCTCTCCAGGATGCCCTCACCAACCTTCTCCGACGGTCCCAGCTGCACTTTGTCCACTGCCTCCTCCCAGGGATGGGTCAGGAAGGGCCGGTCCCTCGGCCCCCAGCACCGCCGGACGCAGCCCCACAGCTGGATGTGGTGGCCCTGAGGACACAGCTGGAGGGGACCCAGCTCCTGGATGCCCTGCGCCTCCACCGTGTCGGTACGTCCAGACATTGTCCTGCCCTGTGCCTGTCCCACCTGCTGCTCCCTGCCCCTGGCTCAGCCCTTCCAGCCTTTGCTCATCAGCTGCTCCTCACCAGCAGACAATTCCCCATTCAGAAATTCCCCTCAGTTTTTATTCCTGCTTTTTGNTTGCTCATCACCTGCTCCTCACCAGCAGGCAAGGAATCCCCTCCTTCAGCAATTCCCCATTCAGAAATTCTCAGTTTTTATTCCTGCTTTTTGCAGGGGTTCTGAGCCCCTCTCACACCTGAGCTCTGTGGCTGCAGCTCCACTGGAGTTCCCTTTGCAGCATCAGGCTGGACCTGCACTGACCACAACCACAGCCATGGGGAGAGGGAGCTGTGCAGGAGGTCCAGGAGCAGGTCCTGTGTGACATGAGGTGCTGGGGTGGCTTCTGGCCACCTCTAACTCATCTCAGTGCACTCTCCCTGCCTTCACTGCAGGGATTTCTCTCCCATGGCAGCTCCCCATGTCTCCTCCACCCCCTGATGCCCTATGCTGTGCCCAGGATGTCCCAGCAGGTCCCTCCCCAGCCTGCCAGTGCCTGGTGCAGCCCCCAACACCCCTGTGTGCCCCCAGGGTATTCGGACCGGCTGCTCCTCACCCAGTTCCGCAGGCGCTTCCAGGTGCTGGCTCCGGAGGTGGTGAAGAAGCACAACTCTCCCTATGAGGTGCCAGATGAGAGCAAGGTGTGTGCTGGGCTGGGGGGCACGAGCTGAGACCCCCAGTGGGGCTGTGATGATGCCAGAGCTATTCCAGGAGGACAGGGCATGGACTGAGGGCAGGGGTGGGCATTGCTGTGGCCCAGCAGAACCCCTCTCCCTGGCTCCCCCAAAACCTGGGACTGAGGATAAGCCAGGCAACATCCCCAGGGACCCAAGAGAGCAAGGACTGTGGAATCTTCAGGGCACTGGGTATCACCTGCATCCTGGGGTGAATGCTCACCTCACCTTCACCCCATGATGCCAAAAGCCAAAAGAGCTCAGGAAGGAATCCGGACCTGTGCCAGTTTTATTTGTTTCCTAGTAAATTTGTAGCAAAACCAGCACAAAGCAGTGCCTGGAATAAGGCTATGGATGAGCCACGAGGAGCTGAATTAAAGCTGGGCACGTGCTGTGTTGTGCAAACTGCAGCCAGCATGTGCAAAGGCAGTTAAGACCTCTGGATTTAATAAGACAAGCCTGACAATTGGGAAAGGTCAATATTGCTATGAAATGCTGTTGGAGGCAGAGGGTGCCTTGTCAGCAGCGTGTAAGCAGGGGATTTGGAAAATCCCATCCTCCCCAGAGCTTGCTGCCACAAGGGTTTGTCAGCTGGGAAATGCTTCCCGGGACATGGCATTAACCTGGCTGCTGGAGCAGGAGAGAGGCTCTTCAGCTGTGAAGGGACAGCGCAGCCAGAGCTGGCCCTGTGCTCCTGCTGGGATGGGACTGTCCTGCACAGCCCTGCACCAGTCCCAGCAGTGCCACCAGAACAGGCACAGCCTCAGCACTGGTGCTTCCTCACCCTGGCATGGTGTTTCAGGCTCTGTGATCCATATCCTCATTCCCTGGTGTGCTCCATCCACTCGGCTGCTGGTGAGGCCTGGGGTGCAATCCTGCTGCTCCTGGGTCCATGGTGGAATGTTCCTTTTGTGGGTTTGTCCTTCGGGAAGGGGTTGTGTGAGGCTGACAGGGGATGTTGTGTGGAGTGAGGTGTTAGCAGAGGATTTTTGGTGTGATTTCTGTGGCTCTGGGGCTCTCGGACTGTCCTGGCTGGTGTTGCTGCCTGTTATGTTCATGTTCTGGTCCAAAGCTTGGAGTAATTTAGTTCAGGATTCTCCTTGGAATAATCTCCTGCTCGAGTCCTCCAGGAGTTCTGTGCTGTGCTGGTGGGCTCAGGGAAGAACTCAGCCCTTCCCCCTGTTTTTGGGTCCATGGGATGAGCTGCTGGTGAGGTGGGCAGGAGGGAGCACCGAGCTCAGTTGGGTGGTGCTGGGACAGGCACTGTCCCCTGTGTCACCTCCTGTCACCTCCTGCCCATGCACCAAGACTCTGCCAGACCAGGGAAAGGAAAAGGAGGAAAATCTTGCCTGCAGCTCCAGATCTCTACTCCTCATCCTGCTGAAAGCCTCGGGGGAGGAAAGTCCTTGCGTTGGGACTTGGGACTGGGCAGATGGGCTTTGGCAAGGGGAGGAGGAAAGGAGGGCAGAGCTGGATAAACCCTTATGGGGTGCCCATGAGGACTGGGGGTCTCTGCACCTCATTTCAGCAGCTCACAGCAGGGTGTGGGTGTTTCCTGAGCAGTCCCACGATCTGCCCCTTCTCTGCAGGCTATCGAGGAGCTGCTCCAGGAGCTGGATCTGGAGAAGAAGAGCGTTGCCATAGGACGCACCCAGGTACCATGACTGTGCCCTGCTTCCCCATTGCTCTGGTGTGTGTGGGCTCAGCCTCATGCCAGGCTCCCCAGCAGCCCAAAATTCCCCAAACTGGGGAAGAAAGTTCTCCTCCACTGCTGCATGTGGCACCAGGAGGGCGAGGAAACTGAGACTCGCTAAGTATCAGAGCAAAATACTCCTAATTCTCATCTGAAAGCAGTACCCAGGGTAAATCCTGTACCTAATTACCAAAATCCAGCCAGCCCCTGGTAGTATTTAAGTTCCTAATTACCATTGATGTCTCCTGGGAGTGAAAGGGGCTCGGGCAGCTCGTGGGTTTGCCGCAGAGCAGGAACTGCCACAGCAGCAACATTTGAACTTCAATGTGATGGTCTCAAAGAAAAATTAATTTCACGTGCGTGCTTGCCTTCAGCTCCCGAGTTTGTAAAGAAAGAATTCATGGAACGTTTCTGTGGAGCAAAATGACTTTCTTTTATCCTGCACTGTGCAGTTTGTAATTATCTCCTCTCTGGAACCCTCGTTCTTAATCAATAGCGCGGTGGCAGCCCCGGTCACATTTCGTTAGGGACGAGTTCGCTTTGCTGTCGCTTTGAGCATTGATTTTGTACCAGCTGCGAAACTTGAGGGGTTGGGGAGTTAATTCAGACATTAATGAGGCAATCGAATGGGTGGTGGAGCAATCATGGCATCAGCTCGGGAGAGCCACTTTCCTTGGGATTGTGCTTTGATTCAATTTGGCGTCGTTAAAATGCAGCTCTCTCAGCACAGCCCCGGCCTCGCCCGTGTCACTCTGGGGTTATTAAAGCTGGGCCATGCAAATGGTTGGGAGCTCCTGATCCTGGATTCCAAGAGCTTCTCCCAGCAGAGACCCAGGGACACTTCAGACACTCAGAGATCGATACCGGCCTGGGTTTGATGGCATCAGCAAATCTTTGTCATTTCTGAGGCGTTTCAGTTCAGAGAAAGAAAACAATCTGGTTTATTTTGGTTTTGCACTTGTAACACATCATTGCTGTTACCTGTGTGCATCTGTCAGAATCCACTGTCAGTGTATCCATCCATCCATCCATCCATCCATCCATCNAAAAGTTTTGAGGAATTTCACTTTGTGATGGTCGATGCCTCTGTCAAGCAGGAGGAGGGAGAGGTTCCAGCCCTGAACTGGGATGTGTAACCTGTTTCTTGCTGCCAGGTATTCCTGAAGCCGGGGGTCATGTCCAGGCTGGAGAAGCAGCGGGACAAGCTGATAGCCCAGAAGATGACTCTGCTCCAGGCTGCCTGCAAGGGCTTCCTCAGCCGCCAAAAGTTCAAGAGATTGAAGGTACCCATCCTGTGGGCTGGGGATGCCTGAACCCACCCAGGTCAGTGCTGCTGGGATGTGACCCACAGCACCCAAATAACTCTTTCAAGCTCCTTTGAAAGGTGCAGCTTTTCAGTCATGAGATGCTGCCATCCCTGAGCTCCTCTGCCACCCTTCCCTCTCCAGCCCAGTGTCCCAGCCCTGTCCTTCTGATGGTCCCAGCTGGATGAGGGTCATGGCTGCTGTGTCCCCACAGATCCAGCGCCTCGCTGTCCGCTGCATCCAGAAGAACCTGGTGGTGTTCCAGGCAGTCAGGCACTGGCCCTGGTGGCAGCTGCTGAGCCACGTGCGGCCCCTGCTCAGCGTTAACCTCGCCGAGGAGCAGCTCCGTGCTAAGGAAGTGAGTGCCCAGGGATGGGTTGGGTGGGACAGCACAGGACAGGCCAGGGTGCTTTAGGGGCTCTGCCTGGTGGATATGCCATGCTGGAAATCACTTCTGCCAAGGCAAATATGTTTTTCCTACCATCCAGAAGTTGCCATCTGTTCTTAGCCCAGCTCCACGTGTTCTGCAGAGCTGTGGAGGGAGTAGTGACTTCTTGCTTAGAGGGACAGCAGCAAACACATTGAGTCCCCACAGTCAAACCCCCAGGGTCCCCTCCCTGCCTTCTTTGTATCCTCTGCAAGCTCCAGGGGCTGAGTCCCCTGAGCCAAACCCCTGGGGATGGGCTCATCAGCCTGCGGGGTGTTGAAAGATGCATTCAAACACACCTGGGACAGAGGGGGCTCCCCTTAGTGCTGCCCTCAGTGCTCTACTGGCATCTACCTGTGTTGCCCTGGGTGCTGGGAGATGCTAATTGACATTTTTGTCCCAGGAGAGGGTCCTTTCACCCCTCTGCACCCTTTGAGACCTGTGCTAAATTCCTAGTCCATGTTCCCTGGAGTCCCGCTCCTCCTCTTGCCTTAGTGAGGTTTTAACAAGATGTTTTCAGGCTGGCTCAGATGAAATAAAAGCTGCCCAAGCCTCTGTTTTTGTCTCCAAACCCACCTGGGATCCATCAGGCCCCATCATATGTTAACCTCTGTTTTTATCATGGCTCTGCACGTTCTGCTCCTGCTCAGTGCTGGACATCAAAGCAGGACAAGGCTGCATGGAGCAGCTCCTGCTGCCTGGGAAGGAATCACAGCCAACATCGTGCCTTTGCACCATGCTCTGATACCTGCCAGGGCCCTGGGACACTCCCTGGGCATCATCCAGGCCCCTGGCTGTTCATCCCAGGCTTTTGAGGTTTGCTGCTCTCTCATAAAACATGCTCTACACACACCAAAGCTGACATTCCCTCCGATGGAATTCATGTCAGGCGTTGTAGTCTCGGCAATTTGCAGTGAGCAGCCTTCAAAGTTGCCCGGTAAATTTTATTAATAAGGCAGCTATGTCTCTTCCACTTATTTTGAACAGAAAACAAGGTTTTCATAAATAAACTGAGGATGCTGGAACTCTCTGTATGTGTTTTTTTCCAATCTTCCCTAGGAGGAGCTGGCGGCGCTGAGAAGGAAGCTGGAAAAATCCGAGCAGGCGTGCAGCGAGCTCAGACAGACTACAGAGAGTCTGGAGAGCAAGGTACAGCCCCAGAACCTTTGATACAGTCCCAGAACCTCAGGTACAGACCCCAAAACATCTGATACAGACCCCAAAACCTCTGCCACAGCCCTGTTTGGCCAGGAGCTGAGGGGATGAACAGGAGCACCAGTTCCATCAGAGCAGGAGGAACCATGGGCAGGGGAAACTGCCAGGGATGGTCCTCTGGACAGAACTCTGGACAGGCTGAAATGTCCAGCTGTAGAATTCCAGGCTGGCATCACTCCAGGCTGCCCAGAGAAGCTGTGGCTGCCCCATCCCTCTAAGTATCCAAGGCCAGGTTGGATGGGGCTGGGAGAAACCTGGGCGAGTGGAAAGTGTCCCTGCCCATGGCAGGGCGTGGAACAGGATGAACTTTAAGGTCGTTTCCAACCCAAACCATCCTGGGATTCCATGTTCCCAGCTGGCTGCTTGTCCTCTGTGGGTTCTGCTCTCAGATGCGCAGCTCCTTGTGATGGTGCCTGGAATTTTGCCAAGCATCATGAGGAGAAGGAGCTCCCAAGGTTTCTATAAATACCCTGGGTTTTCCCAGCTCCCTTGGCTGCAGCAGGGCTGAGCTGGGTCTAGGCTGCAGCTCTGCCTAATGAAGCCAACAGCCCCCAAGGCCAGGACACTCTTCATCACTGGGAAGGGGGTTAAGATGATTTAATTTAAGCTCTTTGGGAATGCTGAGCAAGGCAACTGCCTCAGGGCAAACGTAGGAAAACACCATCTCCACAGGGAGAGAAATCCTGTGGGATTTGCTTACGGGGGTTAAACTTGTGGGGCTCCCTAAGGACCTGGTGCCTGCACAATGTGAGATGCCTTAAAATGCTGTCAGACACAGGAAAGGAGTGTTGGAATGCTGTGTTTTCCTGTGGCAAACTGCCTCTGCAGCCCCTCGCCGGAGTGGCTGAGCAGGAAGGACCATGTGCCCGTCTGCTCTGCGGAAATCGGAATTGATTTTCTGGATTAATAATCCTCTCCTTCTGCTCCTGGTTTCAAAGGAAATTTAATGTAATAAAGTAGGACAATGGAGAGCTGTGATGAGCCCTGCCTGCAGCAGGCTGTGTGGCACAGGCGGATGCCAGACGGGAGCCTGGGCTCCTGCTGGTGACACTGGTCAGTGCTGGTGTGACCTCCTGAGACTGTGGGATGGCAGAACCCCCCCAGCCATGCCCAGACTGACCCCCTGCTCCCCCAGATCATCGACCTGACCACGGAGCTGTCGGATGAGCGGTACAAGGGCGATGTCACCTGCCAGGCCCTGGATGGGGAGCGGGCGGAGCGGCTGCGGGGCACCCGCGAGCTGCAGGAGCTGCAGGTACCAGAGCCCCGAGCCCTTGGGCAGTGACAGCGGCAGTGCCATCCCCCTGACACAGCCCTTCTGAGTGCCCCAGAGCTGGGTAGAGCTGCTCCCTTGCTCCCTTCCCCAGAGCAAACACGACCAAGTGCAGAAGAAACTGGAGCTGGTGGAGAAGCAGCTGGAAGAGGCCCAGCAGCTGGTGCAGCTGCGTGAGATGAAGATAAGCGGCTCTGGAGGAGGNATGTTCTGTGTGAGTGGGGCAGCCCTGGGCACACAGAGCAGAGCTGTGCCCCATGATCTCTGTGCTGCTGTTGGTGCCTTGTGGATCCCCAGCAGGGCCAGGGGGGCTGGTCAGGCCCCAGCACCCACCCTGCACCCCTGGGTGTCTCTCTTTGGCAGAGGATGAGTGGCAGGTGAGGTTTGACTGCGCCCAGACCGAGATCGTTTTCCTGCGGAAGCGGCTGGCACAGCTGGAGGAGCGGCTGGAGGCNTGGCTCTGGCATGGGGTGGGTGATGCTGTGCTCAAGGCACTGCCCGGCAGTCTCAGCACCTCAAGGTGTGCCTGAAACACGTGTGGGGTGAAGAGGAGACAGATGGGATGGGATGGGNGGGACAGGGATCCCCAGGGAAGCAGGGCTATCCCAGGGCTGTTCCTCTCCCTGCTCCCAGGAGCTTCGCAGGGCTGAGGCCTCAGCCTTGCATCTGCTTCTTGTTGCTGCTCCCACTGACCAGGGTAAACCAAATATTTTCTACTGTTCTGGGCTTCAAAAATCACTTTTGCATTGCAAAATTCCACCTTGGCCAAGTGTGAGTGTGGACAGAGGGTGAGGAGCTGTGGGCAGGGGTTTTTGGGTGGTGGGTCTTGGTGCTGCCCTGGCTTTAGGAGCTGTGCAGGGCTGTGCTCTCCCCATCTGTCACACAAAGAGCTGTTGGTGGAAAGAGCTGGCAGCTCCCGAGCTTTGCCCCGAGGATGGAAAAAGCCAACATGCTTCCCTGAGCAGTGCCTGGGAGTCAGGTCACTTCCCATAAGGATAAAACAAAGAAATAAAGATTTCTCATGGTACATTAAATAGTAATAAGAAAGAAGCTGAGTCTTAGGAGCTTGGGTAAAGCTAAGCAGCCCATTTGCTCTCAGTTAGTTTGGAATTACAGGCTTCATTAATGCAAGATTTTGCTTATTTAAAGTCATTCCTTAACGACTCCATTCCCTGGTGGGAGAGCTTTGCGTGTCTGTCCCAAACACAACGCGAATCCTTGAGGATTCCAGTCCAGAAGCTGCTTTTGGAGGAGGAACGGGCTCAGGCATCGCCCTGGGGCAGCTCTGCTGACTCGGCAGGAGGGGCTGGGATGCTGCAGGCACTCAGAGGGGTCACAGCTCCCCAGGTTGTCCTTATTTAGTGACAAGTCTCTGAGCGAACCTAGCCTGGGGTAGTGATGAAGTGGTGCTGAGTCCTGGTGGGGCATTTATGCAGAGGGTGTGGGCTGTGGGGTTCCTTCTCCATGGGGTGTGTGGGGTCAGTGGGATCTCTCCTCTGTGGGGTGTGTGGGGTCCATGTGCCCCTCCTTTCTGGGGTGCATGTGCCATGGGGTCCCTCCTGTGTGGGGTCCATGGGTCAATGTGTCCCTCCTCTATGGGATGGATGTGCCATGGGGTCCCTCCTGTGTGGGGTCCATGTGTTCATGTGTCCCTCCTCTATGGGGTGGATGTGCCATGGGGACCCTCCTGTGTGGGGTCCATGGGTCCATGTGTCCCTCCTCTATGGGATGGATGTGCCATGGGGTCCCTCCTGTGTGGGGTCCATGTGTTCATGTGTCCCTCTTCCTTGAGGTGTGTGTGCTGTGGGGTCCCTCCTCTGTGAATTGAGTGTGCCATGGAGTCTATGGGGTCCACAGGGCCATGTGTCCCTCCTCTGTGGGGTGTGTGTGCTGTGGGGTCCATGGGGTGTGTGTGTCCCTCTTCTGTGAGGTCCATCCATGTGTCCCTCTCCTGTGTGGCCTGTGGAGTGCATGTGTCCCTCTCCTGTGTAGTCCATGGGGTGTGTGTGTTCCTCTCCTGTGTGGTCCATCCATGTGTCCCTCTCCTGCGGGGTTCATCTGTGTGTCCATCTCCTTTGGGGTCCATGGGGTGTGTGTGTCCCTCTCCTGCGGGGTCAGTCCATGTGTCCATCTTCTGCGGGGTCTATGGGATGTGTGGGTCCATCTTCTGTGGGGTCCATCCATGTGTCCCTCTCCTGTGTGGTCCATGGGGTGTGTGTGTCCCTCTCCTGTGTGGTCCATCCATGTGTCCCTCTCCTGCAGGGTCCTCTCCTGCGGGGTCCATCCTTGTGGCCCTCTCCTGTGTGGCCCATGGGGTGCATGTGTCCCTCTCCTGTGAGGTCCATCCATGTGTCTCTCTCCTGCGGGGTCTATCCGTGTGTCCCTCTCCTGTGAGGTCCATCCATGTGTCCCTCTCCTGCGGGGTCCATCCGTGTGTCCCTCTCCTGCGGGGTCCATCCGTGTGTCCCTCCTGGCCCTGTGTCCCACAGTCCCTGTGTCCCCCCCGCAGCTGGGCGAGGCGCAGGCCGCGGGACGGGCGGCGCGGGACGGGGCGCAGCGGCTGCGGCGGCGGTGCCAGCGCCTGGCCTGCGAGCTGGAGGATGCCCGGGTGCTGGCTGAGAACCAGCAGAGCCGCAGCCACGAGCTGGAGAAGAGGCAGAAGAAGTAAGGCTGGGTGGGGAGCATGGGGAGGGTCGGTGCTGGAGCAGGAGCCAGGGAATGGAGGGGATTGGAGCTGCTGCAAGGGTGGAGCTGTTTTTCCCTGTTTCAGCTGCTGGGGGTTATTTTTCCATCCCATTGCTGTGTGACTGACAGGTGGTCTGATCCCAGACTGGTTTGGGTTGGAAGAGACTTTAAAACTCATCCAGTTGCCATGGAGGGGGAATATCCTCCCTCCACTCTCTGAGATTGCTCCAAGCCCCAGCCTGACCTTNGGTCGGTGCTGGAGCAGGAGCCAGGGAATGGAGGGGATTGGAGCTGCTGCAAGGGTGGAGCTGTTTTTCCCTGTTTCAGCTGCTGGGGGTTATTTTTCCATCCCATTGCTGTGTGACTGACAGGTGGTCTGATCCCAGACTGGTTTGGGTTGGAAGAGACTTTAAAGCTCATCCGGTTGCCATGGAGGGGGAATATCCTCCCTCCACTCTCTGAGATTGCTCCAAGCCCCAGCCTGACCTTGCTGTGTTCCCCTCCAGGTTTGACCTGCAGTTAGCCCAGGCCCTGGGGCAATCTGCCTTCGAGAAGAGCCTCCGTGAAAAGTTGTCCCAGGAGAACACGAGCATCCGCTGGGAGATGGGCAAACTTCAGCAGAGCCTGGAGGTAAGAAGAGTGTTGTACCCGGATTTGGGAGCAGCTCTGGGAGCAACGCCATTACCTTTGCAATTAGAGCAGAGGCAATCAGGAAACTTGATTCCAATTTCTCTGAGCACAATGTGTTGAAATAACTTCCTCCTTCCAGAATAAGGGCTGTTGCTGTGTATAAGCAAAATCCATCCCATGGTTCAGCTAATCAGGGCCACCCCCATTTTCACTGGGATTACTTGTGCTTTTCTTCCCTATCCCCAATCCCTCCTGCGGTTGGTGCTGGTCTGAGCCCTGTGGGNAGCTCTGGGAGCAACGCCATTACCTTTGCAATTAGAGCAGAGGCAATCAGGAAACTTGATTCCAATTTCTCTGAGCACAATGTGTTGAAATAACTTCCTCCTTCCAGAATAAGGGCTGTTGCTGTGTATAAGCAAAATCCATCCCATGGTTCAGCTAATCAGGGCCACCCCCATTTTCACTGGGATTACTTGTGCTTTTCTTCCCTATCCCCAATCCCTCCTGCGGTTGGTGCTGGTCTGAGCCCTGTGGGATGGTGCTGCACCAAATGCCACCGTGGTGGCAGGGGCAGGGCTGCTGGGGTGGGGGGAGTCCCCAGGGCTGCTGCCAGCACCCCCAGGCAGCTGGAGCTGCAAGGAACCCACAGGGAACACCCCAGGGGAGCGGGAAGGTGAGGTCAGGGTGAAGAGGGGAAGGTGAGGATGGGGCTGTCAGTGTGAGGCAGGGGCTGCCCAACCCCTGCTGCAGCTCCAGGGGGTTGAGATGATGCCTTTGGAAATGCTGTGGGTTCTGACAGTGGGGTGTGAGTGTCCAGGCTCTGACCCCTGCTCTGCCCAGCACAAGGAGGCTGAGGTGGCCAGGCTGGAGCAGCAGGTGGCCGTGCTGGCCGGCCGAGTGCAGGAACTCAGCACCCCTGGGGCCACGGACACGGTGCCTGCGCTCAAGAAGAAGCTCTGGGACTTGGAGGGCAGCGCTGCTGAGCAGAAGAAGGAGCTGGAGCGGCAAACTGCTGCTGTTGATCACCTGGAGCAGGTGCTGTGGGGCTGGGGGTGTCTGTCTGTCCCCACCAGGAATGTCCAGCCCAGGCCAACACCATCCTCACCCCCTCTGCATCATCTCTGGGTGTTTCAGGTCCATGAGAGGCTGGAGCTGGAGATTGAGAGGATGAAACAGATCCACCAGAAGGAGCTGGAGGACAAGGATGAGGAGCTGGAGGACACACAGAAGTCCTGCCAGAAGAGGGTAGGTCCTCACTGGGTGGGTTTGGTGCTGGATGCTCCCCGAAGCTCCCCATGTCCCCTGGAGCCTTTCCAGGGATCCATGTTCCCAGGGAAGTGCTGGGATGCTGCTTTCCCACCATCACTCCAACATGAGGTTAGGCCACAGCCTGGGGGTGCAGATCAGGCTTTGGGTCAGGGGTGAGCCCCTGCCACGCTGGAGGGGCTGCTGGGGACAGTGTGCTGGGGACATGGACCCGCAGCTCCCACTAACACCAGAGTCACACCAACTCCAGGGCTTCATCTTTGGGGATGATTTCCAAGAAATACCCTTTACTCAGGGCCATGAGGCTGGTGGGTGCAAACAAATTCCAGAACTGCAGGGGCAACTTTTGGGCACGTCTGGGTGTGCTTCAAATAGCCCATCCTGTCCCCAGTGCCCTGCAGGTCCCTGGAGTGCTTCCTCTCTTCTGCACTGACCCTGCCAGGGGCAGGAGAAGCTCCAGGGGCCGTGGCCAATTCCTGGTCCCCAGTGCTGGCTGCAGAGACCTTGGTGCACTCCCTCTCCTGGGAATGCCCAATCCCCCCTGTGGCTCTGCCCTGCTGGGATTTTGAGGGGTGTGGCAGGGCACTGAGCATGGCTGGGTTCCTCCCACACAGCTCCGGCAGCTGGAGATGCAGCTGGAGCAGGAGCACGAGCAGAAGCAGATGGTGCTGCACGAGAAGCAGGACCTGGAAGGGCTCATTGGCACCTTGTGTGAGCAGGTAAGGGGACAGTGCCCTCCCAGGGGCTGCTTCGTGGGCCATGCCCTGCCCTAAAAACAGGAGTGGGGATAAACAAGGAGCAGCAGCCTGGTGTTGGTGCAAGTGCAGCTGCTCATGGTGTTCTGTCTCACTCAGATGCCACCCAGGCACAGCAGGCACTGGGATCTGGAGGTGTTGGGACTGCAGGGATTGCACAGGAGCCACATGGTTCCACGAAGGAGCTGCAGAGGGGAGTTGTTCCCTATTGTATAGGAGAATTATCCAAGCAGGAGAAGGCGTTTGCATTTTCCTGATGTTTCATTAGAGTCAAACTGGCCAGGTCCAGCACTGGAGTGCAGCCAGCTGCCTAGAAAAGCAGTTTATCCAATCCTGCTCATTGCAGAGGAATTATATCCCAAGCACATCTGGTGAACAAATCCTCTTTCTGTCTCTGNGCAATTAGAGCAGAGGCAATCAGGAAACTTGATTCCAATTTCTCTGAGCACAATGTGTTGAAATAAATTCTTCCTTCCAGAAGAAGGGCTGTTGCTGTGTATAAGTGAAATCCATCCCATGATTCAGCTAATCAAGGCCACCCCCATTTTCATTGGGGTTACTTGTGCTCTTCTTCCCTATCCCCAGTCCCACCTGGAGATGGTGCTGGTCTGAGCCCTGTGGGATGGTGCTGCACCAAATGCCACCGTGGTGGCAGGGGCAGGGCTGCTGGGGTTGGGGGGAGTCCCCAGGGCTGCTGCCAGCACCCCCAGGCAGCTGGAGCTGCAAGGAACCCACAGGGAACACCCCAGGGGAGCAGGAAGGTGAGGTCAGGATGAAGAGGGAAAGGTGAGGATGGGGCTGTCAGTGTGAGGCAGGGGCTGCCCAACCCCTGCTGCAGCTCCAGGGGGTTGGGATGATGCCTTTGGAAACGCTGTGGGTTCTGACAATGGGGTGTGAGTGTCCAGGCTCTGACCCCTGCTCTGCCCAGCACAAGGAGGCTGAGGTGGCCAGGCTGGAGCAGCAGGTGGCCGTGCTGGCTGGCCGAGTGCAGGAGCTCAGCACCCCTGGGGCCACGGACACGGTGCCTGCGCTCAAGAAGAAGCTCTGGGACCTGGAGGGCAGCGCTGCTGAGCAGAAGAAGGAGCTGGAGCGGCAAACAGCTGCTGTTGATCACCTGGAGCAGGTGCTGTGGGGCTGGGGGTGTCTGTCTGTCCCCACCAGGAATGTCCAGCCCAGACCAACACCATCCTCACCCCCTCTGCATCATCTCTGGGTGTTTCGGGTCCATGAGAGGCTGGAGCTGGAGATTGAGAGGATGAAGCAGATCCACCAGAAGGAGCTGGAGGACAAGGATGAGGAGCTGGAGGACACACAGAAGTCCTGCCAGAAGAGGGTAGGTCCTCACTGGGTGGGTTTGGTGCTGGATGCTCCCCAAAGCTCCCCATGTCCCCTGGAGCCCTTCCAGGGATCCATGTTCCCAGGGAAGTGCTGGGATGCTGCTTTCCCACCATCACCCCAACATGAGCCTTGGCCACAGCCTGGGGCTGCAGATCAGGCTTTGGGTCAGGGGTGAGCCCCTGCCACGCTGGAGGGGCTGTTGGGGACAGTGTGCTGGGGACATGGACCCGCAGCTCCCACTAACACCAGAGTCACACCAACTCCAGGGCTTCATCTTTGGGGATGATTTCCAAGAAATACCCTTTACTCAGGGCCATGAGGCTGGTGGGTGCAAACAAATTCCAGAACTGCAGGGGCAACTTTTGGGCACGTCTGGGTGTGCTTCAAATAGCCCATCCTGTCCCCAGTGCCCTGCAGGTCCCTGGAGTGCTTCCTCTCTTCTGCACTGACCCTGCCAGGGGCAGGAGAAGCTCCAGGGGCCGTGGCCAATTCCTGGTCCCCAGTGCTGGCTGCAGAGACCTTGGTGCACTCCCTCTCCTGGGAATGCCCAATCCCCCCTGTGGCTCTGCCCTGCTGGGATTTTGAGGGGTGTGGCAGGGCACTGAGCGTGGCTGGGTTCCTCCCACACAGCTCCGGCAGCTGGAGATGCAGCTGGAGCAGGAGCACGAGCAGAAGCAGATGGTGCTGCACGAGAAGCAGGACCTGGAAGGGCTCATTGGCACCTTGTGTGAGCAGGTAAGGGGACAGTGCCCTCCCAGGGGCTGCTTCGTGGGCCATGCCCTGCCCTAAAAACAGGAGTGGGGATAAACAAGGAGCAGCAGCCTGGTGTTGGTGCAAGTGCAGCTGCTCATGGTGTTCTGTCTCACTCAGATGCCACCCAGGCACAGCAGGCACTGGGATCTGGAGGTGTTGGGACTGCAGGGATTGCACAGGAGCCACATGGTTCCACGAAGGAGCTGCAGAGGGGAGTTGTTCCCTATTGTATAGGAGAATTATCCAAGCAGGAGAAGGCGTTTGCATTTTCCTGATGTTTCATTAGAGTCAAACTGGCCAGGTCCAGCACTGGAGTGCAGCCAGCTGCCTAGAAAAGCAGTTTATCCAATCCTGCTCATTGCAGAGGAATTATATCCCAAGCACATCTGGTGAACAAATCCTCTTTCTGTCTCTGATGAGTCTGTGCCAGCAACTGAAAAAAAAGCACACCCAGTTCTGCTCCTGTTCAGTCAGCAGGTGAGGGGCTGGACTCAGCCTCCTTGTGCAGCTTGGGCATCCCTTGGCATCACCCAGAGGCCATCCCAGAGCTCTGCTGAGGTCCCACCTGGCTCTTTGCCCAGGGCTGAGGGTGGCACCAGCTCAGTGGTGCTGCACCCCAGGACTCCCCAGAGCTCAGCCCAGGGGATCTGTCCTGATGCCTCCTGCCCACCCTCACGCTGCCCTGTCCCAGTGCCACTCACCCTGGCACAGAAACTGAGCCCTGTGTCCTCTGGCTGTTGGCACAAGGTGGGTTTCACCATTTCACCAGGCCTGGCAGTCCTGGGTGTTCATTAAATGGGATGAATGTGGGATCTTTGCAGCACCATAGCGGGGGCCATATTTCAAGTAGACACCAAATGGTGTGAGGAGGCTTATCCAACACAACCCTCCTGCTCCTGGCTTTGAAAATGTTTTGGGAACTGTCACAATAAATAACGCTGTATCAAAGCAGGGGATTATTACAACAGTCCAACACATCCTGCTTGCTCAGTAGAGGGGACTTGAGACAGATGAGGAGGCAGCAGAAGCTGGGGGGGCTCAGAAGGAAAGGCCAAATCTGCCTCCAGGACAGCCCCCAGGTGTTGGCCTGGCAGCCCTCAGCCCCTCAAGGGCAGTCCTGGTGTAAGAGAAGGGGAGATGGGGCCATGCAGCTGGGATAGCTGTGAGACATGACCACAGTTTGGCAGCAGTTATTAAATCAAATCCTGGCTTTGTCACTTAAAAATCCTGGGCTGCAGTAATGGGAGGGGGCAGCTGGTTTCAGCCATGGCACCAGATTTATCCCCTGTGGTGGTGGACAGACCCTGAGCAACAGGAAAATGATGTGAGCAGTGTCTAGGATCCAGCTGGAGGGATGGCAGGAGAACAGCAGTGGTGCAAACACCCTCTGGTTTGCAGAGGACAGTTCATTAAAAAATGGGAAGAAAACAGCCAACCCAGAAAACTAATTAAGGAAATGGAGATGCCAATGATTTCTTGTTCCAGCAAATTCCAGCCAGCTCTAAAACAGGCTACAAGGTCAAATCCACACAGTTGATTTCAGCCAGTGAACAGAAAATAGGAGAAGGAAGAGCTTTGAAACGAGAGCTGTGGAGAACAACCTAAATGGAAAATGTTCTTACACTTCAGTTGTGCTGAAATCAAACACTGAAACCATGTCCCTGTTTATTTGGTGGTTTTCTAATTCCTTTATCCCTGTAACCATGGTTGCTCTCTCCCTCTCTCCTTTGGGGGAGCATAAAGGGTGGTTTTTTTAAGGTACTCCTTGCAGTTGTGTGGCCAGGCTGTCCCTCTGGCCACAGGGGTGGTCACTGGGGATGATGTGGCTGATGGAGACCAGGGCTGGGCAAATGTTTTCAGAGGAACACCTCTTTGGTGGGGGAAAAACATGGAACACCCTGGAGATGTTCAAGGAACAACTGGCTGTGGCACTCAGCTCTCTGGTGTAGCTGACCAAAATATCCCTAAATCGCGTGGGGAACGCCTTGGGGTGGGGTGGAAGGGCCTGATGGAGGGTTCTGGGGGGTGGCAGCAGCGCTCAGACACCCCCTTGTCCCCTGCCCAGATCGGCCACCGCGACTTCGACGTGGAGAAGCGGCTGCGGCGGGACCTGCGGAGGACCCGCGCCCTCCTGGCCGATGTTCAGCTGCTGCTGGCGGCCCCGGCAGAGCCCGGAGGCAGCGCCCAGGAGCTGGAACACCTGCGCAAACAGGTAGGGAGGGACCTGCGGGGGAGCTGCGGGAACATTTCCCGGTTTGCCGGAGCGCTGACTCCCGGGCGGGCTCCTTGCGAGGAGCGCTTCCCTGTAATTAAGCCCACGCTGGTGAAGTGTTTCCCCCCATTTTTTTTCCTGTTGATTACCTTCTGTTTGGTGCGTTTCTGTGCGTCTCCTACGGCCGGGCTGGGGCGGCGTTGCCATAGGGATGCTGAAAGCGGGAGAGGGATCGGAGGGGATTTGCCGCGTTCTGAGCGCAGACAGCCCCGGGCTCGGCGGTGTTGAGTGACCCGGGGAGCAGCTCCAGCTCTGTGCCAGCTTGTGCCACCACACTGGGGACAACACTGGCCCCAGGGTGAGCTCTTAACCCTGTAGGGTGCCCTGCCACGGGACAGGGGCACCGCGGGACTGTCCATCCCCTTGTGGGCCGTGTGTTCCCAAGTGCCAGGCAGGGGCTCAGCTAAGGATGCTGGCCCTCTGAAAGCACTCAGGAGTTAATGTGTTGTGTACATTTCCCCTGGAAGTGAATGAATCTGGATGCACGAGCAATTCCAGCAACATCCAAACATAATTGGGAGGGTCGTTGTGCATAAATAACAGCTGTGAGCTGCAGCTGTTCCCACCTGTGCAGAGGGAGAAGGGGAAGGTGAGCTGGGCCTGCTGGAGCGTCCGTGCCCATTCCCATGTCCATGCCCTTGCCTGTGTCCGTTACTTGGATGTCCAGGCAGTAGGAATGGCCATTTTTTGCACTCATGTGTTGTTGATTATTATTGACCCAGAGCTGTAGTGCTGCACTTCGTTAATCCCTCAGTGTTTCCCAAATCTCAGTTCGGGGCTGGAGAGGTTGCACTGCCCCTGATTTGTCCCAGTCCTTGGTGGGTGGGAAATGTGGCAGGGCCCTGCCTTCAGGTCCCTTCTGTGTGCAGATCTGAGGGATCTACATCGATGCTGAGGGGATTCTTCTGCCCACCCTGTGGCCATCCTGCAGTGTCCAGCCCCATCTGTCTGGGGAATAATGCCCAGTTCACTTGGGGGACAGAGCTGGGGAAGTAAATCTTTACTCCAGAGAGTAAAGTCATAGGGAGAGCAGCTGAGGGATCTGGGGGGTTCAGCCTGGAGAAAAGGAGGCTCAAGGGGGCCCTTCTGGCCCTGCACAAATCCCTCACAGGAGGGGGAACCAGGGGGTGTCAGGCTCTGCTCCCAGGGAACAGGGACAGGATGAGAGGAAACAGCTTCAGGTTGTGCCAGGAGAGGTTCAGGTTGGACATCAGGAGGAATTTCCTCATGAAAAGGGTGGACAGGCCTTGGCAGGGGCTGTCCAGGGAGGTTTGGAGTCTCCATCCCTGGAGGTGTCCAAGGAACTCCTGGAGGTGGCACTCAGTGCTCTGGGCTGGTGGGAATTGGGCACAGGTTGGATTTGATGTCCTTTGCAGCCTTTCCCAACATTAATGACTCTGGGATCCTGGGATTCGTGCTCTCTGCACACCCCAGTCCCCAGAGCAAGGCTGGAGGTCACTGTCTCTCCCTGTGATTCCATTCAGCCCATCCCTGGCTCCCTCACTCCATGGCCTGTGCTCGGCTCCCTTGTATTTGGAGACAAGCAAACATTTTGGGATTTTGGGAATGTGGAGTTTTTGCTGTGCCACCAACACTGAAGCTCTGCATGTGTTTAAAATGCCACATGATTATTCTGTCCTTTAAACTGAAACAATTTCTAATGGCATTCATGACGAGTTTCTCAAAAGCCAATACATCCTACCACCAGCCCACGGACCTGCACGAGAAGAGAAACTTTGCTAAAATGCTACATTTCCGTTAATCAAAATCCATATGGCTGGAAGTGCAGCATTGTTTCTTAATAAGGCTGAGGCATCCATTTTATGCAGGTATTTAACAGATGGTGTTCACAGCAAACTAATGTTGTTCCACACTTCATACATTATGCATTTTTTGGGGGGAATTTCAATTTATTCTTCCCAAGTGGGAAAATTCCATTACACAAAGTGAATTGGAAGCTGATGTTTAATGAGAGGTCCTGGAGATGCTTTTCTGTCTGACTGAACTATCACTTTGGTGGGAATTGTGGCAGGGGAGAGGCCACTCCACGGGCTGATTGTGGATGCAGCTGTTTCTGGAGCAGCTGGACAGGTGGGAAAGTCCTCAGCCATAAAACCAGGAGCTGATCAGAGTGGCATCTTCAACTCATCCCAGCAAAGCACAGAGATGTTTTTGCAGCTGATGGAAGAAAGTTCTTCCTTCTCCAGTATTCCATGATTCCTCCACTTATTTTTTTTTTCTTTTTTGAGGGTGAGGGATAAAAAAGAAAATAAACCCTGAGAAAACAGCCTAAAATTCTCAATCTGCCACCATGGTGTGTGCAGCTTTTCCCGTTGCTCCCAAGAACTCCACAGAGAGACCAGGACCAGGCACAGGAAATGAGCAGTGAGCGCAGGGGTTTAGATTTTCTTTTTCTTTGAGGAAAGAAAGAAACCCCAACAGGGGAAGGAACTGGATGTTCAGGTACAGCCTACGACAACTCCCCCGCCCAGGCAAAGGGGGAAGTTTTCGGGATGACGCTGCAGCTTCCAGATGTTTGCAGCCCATTGAAGATCCTTGTGATCCTAATGGCTGAGCTGTGAAACCCGAGAGCAAATTAGCGTTTATAAATGGGATCTTCCGCGTGTATTTGCAAATGCAATTTACGCCTCGTGAAAAGCCCTTTTGCAAACCCCCCGAATCATGAATTGCTCTAATCAGGAGCTACATGTAATCCACATAATTTTGCAAATTAATGATCCCAGCTCTACCTCGCTGAGGAAGAGGGAGGATGTGCCATGGGGGCGCTGGATGCTGGACGAACCAGGACAGTCAGTGCTGTTGGGATCTGTGCTGGGATCTGCCAAGGGAGCTTTGGCTGTCCTGTAAACCAGGAGCAGACAATCTGAGGAGCAACACGGGTTTAAAAGGTGGAGATTCTGTGTTCTTTAGCAGGGAAAAATGCTCTGTGGGAGTGGAAATCAACATGGCTGTGTGGCAAGGGAATAGCACCATCAGCATGTGGCTTCTGCTCCTTTAATGACGATCCCCCTGCAATTTTTTCCCAGTTGGAAGAGAGTGAAGCAAAGTGTGCAGAAGCCCAGAAATCCCAGCAGACAGCAGCCTTGGAGCTGGAGAACCTGCACACAGAGCTGGAGACCCTCAACAGGAACAAAACCCTGGTGGGTTCCTGGAGATGTGGCTGGGGCCGGGCAGGTGGGAGGGCACAGTCCCACCTTGGTGGGTTTGGCAGCAAACAGAATCAGCAGCTGCTTTGCTAAATCAGCCACTACCAGAGTGTTTAATAATCACTTCAGGGTGTTAATTACACCGAAGAGGATATTTACAAAATTTCCATGTGTATTTACCAAGTCTCCAAGAATATTCTCTAAATCACCTGGACTGTTTAGAAACAGCAGCCCCCCGGGTGGTTTAATGGGTGGACAAAATTCCTGCAAGAGACCAGCATCCCCTGGTCCTGCTCTGTCTCTCTGATGGGTTGGAGGCTGTTGGCAGCACATCCCAGAGGGGATTTTGTGGGTTCCCTGTGGGATCCATGAGCCTGTGGATCCTCCTGCAGGTGGACGAGCAGCTGTTCCAGCTGCAGCATGAGAGAGCTGACCTGCTGAAACGCATCGAGGAGGACCAGGAAGACCTGAACGAGCTCATGGAAAAGCACAAGGCTCTGATTGCCCAGGTAGGAGCTGGGGAAGCGTCTCCAGCCCTGTGAGGGCTCTCAGAAAGCCCTGAAGGCTGGCACAGAGCAGGTGGTGGCCTCTGGGGGTGCACAGGGGGGTGGAGACACAGATGCTGCCATGAGGAAAGGAAGGGCAGTTCCTCTCACCTGCAGTTTTAAGTCTTCTTTCAAGAGATGTTTTGCCCTTAGTTTCAACACTTGTGGAATCCTACAGCTGCCCCTCTGGGTCAATTTTATTCTTCCTTCTACCATTCTCTCATGCAGAGGTTAAAATGTGCTGCCAGACAGCCCTGGGGCTTTCAGTGCCACATCCAAACTGTGTCAGGCTTTCCCAAAGGATTGTCCTGGGAGCTGAGGGATCCCAAAGCTCCCATGGGAGAGGGGCAGGCTGGCCAGGCTGACAATTCACAGCCTGTCACACCCTTGCAGAGGTGATAGGGATCCAGGAACCTGTGTCTGGAAGGGTCATGAGGACAGAGATGACAACCTGGTTTCTGTCCTGATCCACAAATGCTTGTGTCAAAAATTGGGGAAGCTGCAGTGAGTTGGGAGGATTAAGCTCCATCAGGGCAGTCCAGGTGCAGGTCACTGTCCCAGTGGCAGGAGGTGCAGGCAGGAACCCTCTGCTCCCAGCCCTTGGTTCTGATCCTGCTGCTCCCACTCCACATTTTCTGTTTCTGCAGTCGGCCACAGACATCGCTCAGATCCGAGAGCTGCAGACGCAGGTGGAGGATGTGAAGAAAGAAAAGCAGAGCCTTCAGGAGAAGGTAATTCATGCAGGAGCAGGTAATTCCTGCCCAGCCTGTGGCACCCCTGAAGAATGGGAGCTCTTTAGGCTGGAGAAAGCTTTTTCCTGGCAGAGTTCTTGGGATTCACATCCTGGCTTCTCTCTCTTCCCTGAACTGCTGTGACTGGGATGGGCTGACCCCGGGGCTGCCCTGGGGTGGGCACCAGCAGGGGCTTCACCCCCTCGCCTCTGTGGCTGTGCCAACCCTCCTGGAGTGGTGGATTTAATTTTAAACACATGAGTAATCCCATTAAGTTAAGTGCTTTATTGGAGCGTGGCTAAGCTGCCCAGGAATCAGAAGAAGGACTCGCTCCCTCCGAGGCGGAGCGGGTGGTGCTTTGGAGATAGGCCGGATAAAAGGAGACAAATTCCTGTAGTTCTAGGTCAAATTCAAAATCTGAACCCGAGCTGTACCGGGATCACTAAAAGGGCAGTTTCCTTTGGAGGTCTCAGTGTAAGAGCTGAGGAAACAGCTTGGTCCAGGCAGCCTTCCACAAAGACCGTGAATTTTTACTCCTGCTGTCCTCAAAGAATCTGTGAGAAGAGAAAAGCAAAGGAGCTCCTGACACGTGTCCCTGGCCAGCAGGTTCTCCATTCAGAGCCACGCATTGGTGTCAGGCCTGTGCTGTGTGGCTTTAGCAGCAGAGAGTTCTTTGGGAAGTGAGGGCAGTGCTTGGCCACAGTGCCCATCACCTCAGGGGCCAGGAGAGACCCTCAGTGCATGTGAGGGCCTGGAGGGGGTTCAGCAGAGGGGTTCAGGAAGGAGGTTCAGGAGGGGGGTTCAGCAGAGGGATTTTTGGGGCTGGGGGATGCTGACACAGTCCCTGCTCTCCCAGCTGCAGGCAGCTCAGGCCAGGGCAGCACAGCTGGAGCAGTGCCCGGCCGAGCGCTCCATCGTCAGCCGGCAGGAAGCCCGGATCCGGGACCTGGAGAGCCAGCTGGACTTCCAGGCTGTGCAGATGAAGCGCTTTGAGGTACCCCCTCCTCACCTGTGCTTGTGCCAGGCAGGCCTGGCAGTGCCAGAGCCTCACCTGTGGGGGAAGGAGAGCCTGGGAGGGGCTGGGAAGGGCAGGTGGGAGTTGGAGCAGCCCAGATGGGTTCGTGGCACTGCTGTGATCTCCGTGTGGGGGTTTGTGACAGCCAGCAGTGCCTTGGTGCTCACAGGCAGCTTTCCAACCCCTCGCCTTCCCCTGGCACCCCAGGTGCTGGTGCTGCGCCTGCGAGACAGCATCATCCAGATGGGAGAGGAGCTGGAGAAGGCGGCCGAGTCGGAGGCACGGGAGAGGGAGAACACCAGGTACTACCAGAGGAGGATGGAGGAGATGAAGGCTGACATGGACGAGCTGGTGCAGAGGGAGCTGGAGTCCAGCCGCCGGCGCATGGAGCTGGTGAGGGGGTGCTCCTCCCAGGGTTTGGGTGGTCCCATGGCCACGGGGGGTTTGCTGCAGATGGAGGTGACACCTTATAACTCCTGGGCTGGTCTGAGGCCCCAGAAAAGTCATTTTCTGTGTGCTCTGGTTCTGGGGATGGAGCTGTTCACTGTGCAGGTATTCCCTGGGTCTTGGGCTGCTCCTCTGGGAGGGGCAGGGAATTGCTTTGCATCTCTCTGCATCCCCAAACCATTGAACCAAAGCTGTCCTTGAGGACTCTCATGCTCCCTTTCTCCATGGCTGGTCTGGGAGCCTGGACAGTCACTGTGCTCCATGTCTTTTTTGTGGGAAGGAGATGACTTTGCCTGTCCTGTTGATACAAATGCATTTCACTTGTGGATGTGGCACTTGGGGACACGGTTTAGTGCTGGACTTGGCAAAGCTGGGGTAACAGTTGGGCTGGATGATCTTGGAGGTATTTCCATCCTAGCTGAATCTATGATTCCAAGTTGCTCAGGTCATTCCTGCAGCTCCTCATGCTGGTTCTCCTCATGTCAGGCAGAACCACAGTGGGTGGGAAATGCCCTGGCCCTGCAGCAGCCCCCGAGTGCTGATCACAGGGCTGGGTGTGCCAGGCTCAGCCCAAGCACCAGATCCTCCTGGAGCTCCTGGCTTTGCCAAACCACCCCCGTGGCTGCAGCTCAGACAGTGCCAACCATCAGCTAAACCCGCTCTGAGCGAGCAGAGCCCCAGCTGGGCTTGGAGAGCAGCAAAAATAGATTCACCTCCACTTTCCAGCCCTTTCCCAGTGTCTCTTTTCATGTTATTTCTTCCAGTAATCCAAGGGAAAGCCTCGCTCCCGAGCGGTAATTGAAAGATATTGCAGCTCTGCTGTCAGCAGGGCTGAATTAAGAGCAGTTATTTTATCAATAATCTTTTAGTTAGCAATCAAGGAGATTTCAGGATTTACTCTGCCCCGAGGCTGCCGGCCTTCCCGAGGGGAATGGTGTGAATGATTCCCAATCCTCTGCCTGCACCAGGGTCAGGCTTTGTCCTTGCTGGGCCAGGCTGAGCCCTGCGTGCTCCAGCTGTTGGAGCAGCCTCCCCTGGGCATGGAATGGGGTTGGATCTCTCAGCCTCTGATGCTCTGCAGAGCCATGGGATGGTGGAGTGAGAGACTCTGCTGAGAGGCCAGGGGCATTCTGGGCTCCCTGATCCTGCTGCTTTCCCTGTGGGATTGAGGGAGCCGCAGCTGTGGCTGCTGTGATATTTGTTGCAGCTCTGCTGGAAGGGCAGTGGTTGGAACATGGATGCTCTTTGGGATAGGGGTGGGCTCTTTTCGCTGTATTGTTGGGGTTGTGCCTGTATTTTTAGAATGTTTTCTTAATGTTTCATATGGGGATGTGAGCGAATGGTGAAGGAAGGTACAGGAACCCCTTGGCACTTGTGTTCTCCCAAATGAAGTGTGCAAAGAGATCTGAAAGGGATGTTAGAGGCATCTCCCTCAAATAAAAAAAAAAACCCATAAACAGCTGAACTTACAAGGCAGAACTGAGGGGTCTGGGTTCATCCAGACACTCAGATATTCGGGCTTACCTGGTATCTGCAGGGGAAAGGAGCAGATGGGCTCTCCCAGACACACCTCCCCATCCCAGCTTTTCCGTGGTGATTGCTCCAAGGGAAACGGCTCCATGTGCACGGCCACAGCCAGGGACTGCTGTGACATTCCTGGGAGCAGAGGCATCCCCCAGACTGTGTGTCCTCCTCTTAAGAGCACTTAAATAAAACATGGGACAGAGCTGTGATCGAGGAGCCCGGCCGAGCTTGTCGGGAGCCTGGTGGGGAGCATCAATAGTTAATAGAAAGCCACTTATGGCTCTGCTCTTGCTAAATCCCCCATCAATTATAAATCCAGCGTGAATTATTCACTTGACATTACTTAAGTCGTGCTCTGCTCCTAACAAATTTTTTTTTAAATTTATTTAAATACACGGTGGTGAGGTTGTGGACTTACCACACACTGTCGAGGTTTAAAGGGAGGTGTTAAAGGGGCAAATTTCTGGCAGAGGCTGGGTTAGAAATCCTGTCTTGTTTCAGAGCTGCTACCTGTATATGTAGATATGTATAGCATATATATACTATACACAAAATAGGAAGTATTTTGTTCTTAGACCTCTTATTTATCAGTGGTGGATGCACTGGAAAATCCCATGCCACCATCCCCAGCCAGGCTTAGGGCATCTATTCCATCCCTCCTTCTTTTCCCACCCAGTTTAGGGCAGTTGGGAGGCAGCCTTGTGCCATTCAGCAGGGAATATCCAGTGAGGAGCAGGGACGAGAGCTAGCTGCCAGGCAGATGGCTCTGCCTTATGAATTTTGTAAGAAGGATGGATTTTGAACACTTTCCAGGCGTGTTTGGTAATGATGGGGGTAGGACTTGGCCCTGCTGGACTCTCTTTGCTCTGGCTGCACATTCTGGGTTTCCTCCCTGGAGCTGGAGCTCCTCTTCCAATAAAACCTGGACCCCAGCCTGCAGCAGCTCCTCTTTTCTCAGCTGCTGTGCTGACACCCAGAGCTTGACAGGCCAGCCCCAGCCCCCTGGTGTGCTCAGACCACAACAGACATCGAGTCATAGTGAGGAGTGAGGGATGGATTTCCAGCTTGGAGTAAATCCTGGGGATCTTGAACCCAAGCCCTGCTCTCTGTTTATTGTTCGTGCATTAACACTCGTGCTTGTCCCCTACGTGTGTCCCCTGGTGAGGCTGCAGTGCTGGGAAGGAAGGAACAGAGCCTGGGAAGGATGGAACGGGGGCTGGGAAGGATGGAGAAGGGCTGGGAGCAGGCATGGAGCAGGGATGTGGGACAATGGGCGGCTGTCACAGTGTCTGGGACAAGGCTCTGTCAGGGATTTCCCTTAGGGAAGGATGGTGCTGCTGCTGACTGAACTGCCTGCACAGCTCAGATTTCAGGGGAGAGTTCAAGCATCTGAATGAGCACTCTGGGATGAAAATTCTGGAATGGGGTCCAGCCAAGGCCAGGAGCTCCTCAGGTGTCTTCTCCTGGAGAGCCAGGTGCCTTCTTGATGGAATGCCTAGGGAAAAACAGAGGCTGATCCAGTTGGGATGAAGTCCTGGCTGGCTGAGGCACAATCCAGGGATTTGCTGGGTCTCCTCCAGTCCCTCTGTACCCAGCACAGCTCCGCTGACCCCCCCAAGCACACCACGGGGGCTGATGGGTGCTATCCTAAAATCAGGGCTCTTTACTGAAGCTGTGAAATTCATCAGCACAATAATTAACTAATTTTACAGAAAACTGAAGCACAGGTGTGAAGATACTCTTCACAAGTTTTTTTTTAATGAGATTCTCAGTGTAAATAACCTTTTTTTTTCCCCGATTCTCTTGCTGGCACATCTTTGTGCCCCAACCCTGCTATGGCCACGTTGTGTAACACAACACAGCCTGAACTCCAGGATTAGGGTTTTTTTGCTCATTTGCAAACTTTAAAGGTTTTGCTGGGGTTTTTTTTTTTGACTCTTCAGTCAAGTCGAGAAGAGAAGTGGGAGCTGTTTGTGCCTCCAGCCGGGAATGCCACGCTCCCACCCAGGCAAACGCTCAGTTCCCAGCAGGGTCCCTCTGATGTCTCCGCAGCTCTTGTCCCCATCCCCGCCTGCTCCTGGGTTTCTCCAGCTGCTCTTGCCTCCAAGAGCGAATGTCTTTGAGGAAGTGTAACGACAATTATCATCAAAGGCAGTCGGTCCTTAGAGGTGAGGGTGGGTGATGGAGGAGCCAGGAGAGAAAGCTCGGCTGCCTACCCGCTAATTAGGGCTGTTGTGATTCTGCTTTGCCATTAAAAGAGTAAATTCCTCAGGAATCCATCAGCTCCGGTGGCTGCTCACACACCAATTACACTCGAGCCTTCAAATGCGCAGATTTTGTCACTTCGTACTTCCCGAAAACCCCGAGAGTTAACGGATTAATTAAAAATAATAATGATGGATGAATTCCGCAGGTGCACGCTGAGTTATTCGAAGAAAAGTGATCCAAGTTGGACTAATTAGATTACACTTCACTTGAGGTGGATGGGAGCGAGCAAAGGTGGTGTTGTCACAGCAGAACCACAAACAAAAATACGAGGTGGTGACAAGGACGTGGTGCTGGCCTGGGAATCCTTTGGAGTCCCACAGATCATTTCACTGCTGGTTTTCTTTATCTCCTTTCACCTTCTCTTCAAATAATTCTGGGACGAAATTAGTAGGGGGAAAATATGTCTCTTAGGAAAAAGCAGGTTTAGAAATCCCCTTCCATGAGGGATGTGCAGAATTTCTTCCCTGGGAGCCCTTGGGCAAGGGCAGGAGTCCAGCTGAGAGCAGCTCCCTGTGAGTTTGCTGAGTGCCAGCCATCACTGAGTGAGCTCCTGTCCCCTTGTCACGGGGAAAACCTTTAATCCAGGCTCCCTGTCAGCAGGAATCAACCTCAGCCTTCTAAAATCATGGTTTCTGGCCCACCAGCAGAGCCAGTCCTTTGCTCTGGGGCAATCTCTCCCCCGGTGTGAATGGGAGAATCTGATTTGGAAATGTATTCAGAACCAGGCAGAACGTATATTTTATTTATTGATGATAAAATATGCATCAGCCAGGGGTTCTGAGCTGGTCAGGCTGATCCTGCTGTGCATGTCTGACTGGTTTGGTGGAAGCAGCCAGAGGTGCTGGTGCCAAGAGGGTTTTAACAGCAGAGGATGCTCCTTTCAGCCCCTCAGGTCCAGCTGTGGTACAGTTTGCTCTATGAGTTTCTCAACTGATGTATTTTCCCCTTTATTTCTCCCCTTCTTCTCCTCAGAGGAAACAAAAAGCCAGCTCTGCCCAGTGTGAGGGTGTCAGTTCTTAGCACAGGGACTCTGTGAAAAGAGAAAAGCTTCTTGGATTTACATTTAGATAGAAACAACGTGTGTCAAAGGTGTCTAACAGCTCCCGGGGTGCCAGGGGCCTGGTGCTGGGATGGGCCTTGTCAATGTGTGTTATGCAGACAGCATTTTTCCATCTGAAATTGAATCATATTGGCAAAATTATTCCTTTCCTTGAGACAATTGCAGGGTGTGGAGAAAAACAGGAGGTGTCTCTGTGGATGAGATTTGGGACAGCTGGGATGTGGGGTTGGGCAGTGTCAGCTCTATTTTGTGTCTCACATTCAAATTACCCCTTGGGAGGCCTGTGGGCAGGGGACCCCAGGGTCACCACAGCCCCCAGTTCACTCTGGTGCCCTGCAGGTCCCCCTGGCGAGGCCACCAGTGTGGATTCCACAAAATGTGGATGCCCAGGGGGTGGCAGGTGGAGCCTCAGCTCAGCAGCATCACCTGGGATGGTCCCTTTCCTCTCAGCATTCCCAGCGTCATCCCCCGAGGTCAGGGGGGACCCCACCAGCTCCCAGGACATTCTGTTTGCTGCTCCCACAGCCATCTCAAGGGATTTCTGTGTCCCTGGCCAGAGGAAGCAGGTTTGGGGTGCTTGTAGGGGGATACTGTTCTGTGCCTCCCTGCCCTTCCCTGGTAACAACAGCAGAACAGAGGATTGGAGTTGAATGCAGCCACTGAACTATATTTAATTTGTGCCATGGCCTGCGGATGAGGAGCTGGGTCAACAGAGGCTCTTACCAGCCTGTGGAAGGGCTCAGCTCTTTAGCAGGCTGTGGTTTCACTCCCAGCTCCTGCAGTCCCACATAGCTGAACACAGGCACGTAGGCACCCGGAGCTTGGGGCTCCTTTCTCCTCTCAGGGCTTGGTGTTCCACAGTGTGCCCTGTTCTGAGTCCCTGAGCTCCTGGATGAAACACTTCCCTTGATGAAACAGCTCCTTTCCACCTTCTGCCCGAGCCAGGAGGGAAGTGGAGGGCTTGGAAATGCCAAGTTTCAGAAAACTCCTCAGCAGCATTGAGGTTTTTTCCATGAATATCAGCACGTTCCCAGGAGCTGCCGTGACACCGTGCGACCCAAACGGGGCTGTTTCTTTTCATGTTTTGATGAACTGAGATGCTCTTCCCCCTGGGGCCCGTGTGCCCAGTGATTCCAGGCCTTCCATTATTTACTGTGACAGTGTGCCAGCTCCTGTGCCGTGGCCTGTCGCAAATCATCCCTCACCTTGTCACCGCCGCCGTGGCGATTTCACAGCTGGCAGCTTCAATCACTGCGGGTCTGCTGCTCCCTCCTCTCTGCCCTGTGATGGCTTAGGAACAGCAGCAAGGGTTCCTTCCTGGCTGGAAGGACTTGGAATGTGAGGAACACGGATGCAAGGCTGAGTTGGTGTCTTTGGTGTGTTCAAGGTGGGCAGTGCTGGGTCCATGGAGCTGTGTGGGTTGTGTCAGATTGTAAATCCTGGAATGGTTTGGGATGCAGGGACCTCAAAACTTATCCTGTCCCACTCCCTGCCATGGGCAGGGATATTTTCCACTATTCCAGGTTGTTCCAAGCCCTGTCCAGCCTGGCCTGGGACATTTCCAGGGATGGAGCAGCCTGTGCCAGGGCTTCACCCCCTCACAGAGAAGAATTCCTTCCCAAAATCCCATCTAACCCTGCCCTCTGGCAGTGGGCAGTCATTCCCTGAGTCCTGTCACTCCACGCCCTTATCCAAAATTCCTCTCCAGCCTTCCTGCAGCCCCTTTAAGCCCTGGAAGGTGCTGGAAGATGCAATCTATGTTCACAGGTGCCACAGGGCACGACGCAGATAACCAGCCCTGCCAGGCACTGGAAGCACTGGGGTGAGGGTGGGGTGCTTTAGCAGTCACCCCACTCGCAGCTCCGGTGCTGTGCCAGGTGCAGGCCCTCACCTGGTGTCCCCCGTGCAGGAGCAGCAGCTGGCAGAGCTGGCAGAGGTGAGGCAGGTGCTGCAGGCTGACCTGGGCACCTCCATCCGCCGCATCGCAGACCTGCAGGTGGCCCTGGAGGGGCTGCGTGACAGCGACGACAGCGACGCCGACAGGTGAGGGACGGGCTGGGGGGCTCAGCTGCTCTGTGCTGGGGAGGAGGCAGCGCTGGGCAGTGCCAGGGTGGTTCCATGTCCTCGTCCTCAAGTGTTTGCGCTGCGTGTATGAGCAAAAATCTTTGTGTTGAGGGAAGGTTTAGTGGAAAGTGTCACCCTCGAAATCATCCTGTGTGGCCCAGCTTGAAGTGAGCAAGAGTGGGAATAGCCCAACTTGTACAGCAGGTCCTTGGCAGCAGTTTTTTGGTGCTGCAGCGCTGAGTTCATCAAGTGAAAATCCTGTTTTGATCATCCCCAGGGGCTGGAGGAGCTAGTGAAACTGGGTGATTGGGTAGAAGGTTTTACTAGGAAAAAAATGAGGAAAGAGTTCCAGTGCATTTTTTAGGTGTTATTTCTAAAGCCCTTCAATTTTTCCCTCTGCCACGCAGCTAAAGGGGCATCATGACAAATGGAGACAAAACAGATAAATGAGTTCAAAAGAAATAAAAAAAAGCAAAAAAATAAGAGCTGAGGTGTGCTTGTCACCACTTGCTCTTATTCTGTGTGGTGATTAAACCAGGGAAGGGTGAGATAGAAACCGTGAGCTTAGACTCTCAGTGCTTCCCAAAAGAAGAGTGATTTCCAATGCAGCTGATACATCGGTGGAGGTGAGAAGTGCTTCAAGAGCCGCAGCTGCTGCCGGCAGGAGCAGCCCCGAGCATCACTCCCCGTTCTGCTCCCTCCTTTTGCCCTGGGGTCCCGTTTCCAGCCAGGTCTGACCCGTGTGGGGAGCAGGGTGGGTCTCCAGCCCTATTCCCTGGGGCTGTTTTGGGGGTGTTCCCGGGCTCAGCCCGAACCCTTGCCCAGAGACAGTGACTGACTGGCTCTGCTGCAGTCGGTCTGGGAAGTTTTGCAGCTCGTGGTGGGTTTGGGGTCCCCGGGAGGCGTGGCTGACCCTCTCCTGTGGTCCTTGCAGTGTGCAGACGGTGCGGGAGTCGCTGTGCTCCAGGAGAGACACGTGAGTGACCCCAGGGGACGATGCTGCCGAAGGACAGAGCCTGTGCCTGCTGCTGCCACAGCTCATGGACCAGCAGCTGCTGCACTGGGGGGTTGTGGACCAGTGGCTGCTGCAGCTGCACGGGCAGGACTCGCACTGGCATCCAGATGTGCTGGTGTTGTGTGCCCCGTGCACATTCCTGTTCCCTGGGAGCTCTGGCTCTCATCGGGATGCATCCACTCCCCTGGGCTGTGCTTTGACACATGATCTGTGGCTTTGAAGGAAAACTGAGATCCTAAAGGATTTCATCCACTCCACCTGCTCTGGGGGCTCCTGGTGGGTGGGTTGGGGTAGCTCCGGCTCTGGGGGAGCCCAGGGGTGCACAGGGCCCAGTGGGGTACTCAGGGTCAACAGCAGCTCTGTCACTGCAGTTCCAGCCCTGGGGAAGTCCTGAGGTGTGTAGGGCTCTGTGGGGTGCCTGGGGTCACGCTGGCTCTGTCACTGCAGCTCCAGGCAGAGCAGGTAGTGCAGGGTTTTCCTGCCCAGGGTCTACAGGGCACTTGCAAAAGCTTGAGGAAATAATGGATGGCAGCAATAATGGTACAAGGACCAGGCTGCTTGGAAAGGGTTCTCCTCTCTGTGCTGGTGCCACAAACCAGAGCAGAGCCCTCCAGCTGGAGCTGCTGTGGTGGAGGTGTGAGGGCCACCCTCTCTGTGCCCTGTGTCACCATCACAGTGAGCCGTGACCCCTCCTGCCTGCAGCTGCAGAGCTGACAGGTCTCTCCTGTCCCCTCAGGGATGCCTGCTCCAGCGTTGGCTCCGTGCTCAGCCTGGAGCCCACGGAGAGTGTCAAGTCCTGGCCGAGTTCCTGGACATCCCTGGCGAGTGCCAGCGTGACCGGGAGCATTTCAGCACCATCCATGGGCAGCCGCAGCACCCAGAGCCTCAGGTAAGGGACCCCCAACCCATCCTGGGTGTGTTGGGGGGTGCAGAGGTGCGGGGGCTTCCTCTGGGCTCCCTTGGGATGCGCGGGGCAGAGCTCAGCGGGACCTGTGGTGTTAAAGGTCAAAACACCAAATCAAGGAAGGCAGTCACTGCCACACCAGGATCAGTGAAACACCAGATGAAAGTCGCTACATCAAAAACATGCTTCAAGCAGGAAAATATCCCTTGATGTATTCTCTGGAGATAATTTAAAGAGGCAGCGCAGCCTATTTGAGGATTTGTATGCCATATGCTCGCTGCTGAGGGAGAGGCAGGCATTCCTACTGTTCTAACATCAAATATGTTAATTTTTGATGGTGATGCTGACGGGCTGGGAGAGAGCTGGAGAGGGGCCCAAGAGTTGCCTTGCTCTGTGGGTGCCCATTCTGAACTGGTGCTCATCAGAGGGACCACCTAGTCCAGAGAAAAAACCCATTTCCGGGTCACTGAGAAACTGTTTCATGTGTGAAAAAACCACATGGGTTGAGTTTGGAACAGCTCTGTAAATCAGGGTCTGGGGCTGCATTGTAGAGGGTGGTGAGGATGAAGAAAAGTGTCAGATCCCCTTGGAGGTTTGTGAGGGCAGGGATGGAGTCCTAGGGCTCCAGAGAGAGGATCACCCCCTGTGGGGGAAAATCTAGGTTGGAAAAGATGCCAACCATCCAAACTCAGGGTGGGCAGGGCTGGCAGTGCCCCTGCTTGCAGTCCCTGTGATTTGGGGCCTCCCCGCTGCTGTCCCAGGGATGGCATCTCAGGACATGAATCACTATTTTCCCAGTTTCTCTCCCCATCACCAGGGCAGGTGCCAGGCTGAGGCTGGGCACACTCAGGGCAGCTCCCACCTGCTCCTTGCAGGTGTGCAGGTAGATGCTCCAAGGCAGCAGAATTTGTCAGGATTGTGGAGCAGTTTCACTGCAGACATTAGTATTAATCTCCCTGCTCTGATTCTGGCGAGCTCCATCCCCACGGTCCCCACCTGCCTTGTACAGGAGAATCACTGTTGTCAGAACTGGTGTTCTGAAGAGCAGCTCCCCGGCAGGAAACACCCTGGGTGAGCTGGAGCAGTTTGGGGAGGTACAAGGCAGAGTTTGAGAGCAGTCAGGCAGGGCAGATCACAGAATCCTGGAATGGTTTGGGTTGGAAGGGACCTTAAAGATTCATCTCATTCCAACTCCCTGCCATAGGCAGGGACCCTTTCCACGGACCAGTGATGAGTGGGAGCCCTGAGAGCAGTTGGCTGAGCTCTCTGGGACCCTGCACAATAAATAAGATCCTTCCTAAGTGCTGCTGAGGAGGCTTTGGTCCAAATGAGCCAACTCTGATCATTACTGAATAACAGGAAAACAGGCATTGTGGCTAATATCTATTTTCTGAGGTGAAACACCTTGGATTTAGAGCAAAAGATAAAGTAAAAAGCTTTCACGTTCGACACTGGGAGGAATTTCCTCATGCAAAGGGTGGTCAGGGCTTGGCATGGAGTTGCCCAGGATGGTTTGGAGTCCTCATCCCTGGAGGTGTCACTCAGGAAGGTGTCACTCAGTGCTTGGGGTGGTGACAAGGTGGGGATTGGTCACATTGGTGGTCATGAATTCCTTTCCAGCTTCAGTGATTCTGGTGTTTTCTGGGCTTCCTGTGGTCCTTGTGAAAAATAAACTGTCCTGAGCTCTGGCCACAGCGTGACCAGCACCCTCTGTCCTGGGGCTTGTGAAGGGGCGAGTTGTAAAAGCTGGTGTGGGAGCTGTGTTTGGCTGCTGCTCATCTAAGATGGAAATAGAGCGAGGAGGGGATGAAATGCAAACAAACAGGAGACGAGACTGGAGGTAATAAAAATGAGATCAGGGAAACGAGCTCTTCCTTATTAAGATTCCTTTGTCTTACACAAGCTCCCAGTAATGAAAAACGAGTCTTGCTCGTGTTGGCTGCTCAGCACCACATCTGGGGTGTTTGCTGAACAAACAGCTGCCAAGAGCCAGAGGAGAGCGAGGAGCTCTTATCACCCGTGTGCTTACAGGAGGGAGAGCTTTGATTAATGTTTCCTTTAATTCTCTGCTATTTAAATGCCTCTACAAAACGCTGGCCAGCAGAGCTAAGCCTCCATAAATATGACACAGCTCAGGGTTGGAATAAATATGATTTTTTTTTTTTATTAAGAAGCCAATTTAAAAGTTTGTATATTTATTCTGCCCCTTCCCAGGCAGGCCAGGGTTGTGCTGTGATGGGGGATTTATCCAGAAATGCAGTCAGGAAGTGGATCCACAGCCCAGGATCTTCCTCTCCATCCTGCATCCTGCAGGATTGTGGCATCCACAGCCCTGGCACCACCCCGAGATCACCCTGACAGCAATTCCCCTCCCACCTTGGTTCTCAAAACCAAGAGCCCTGGTCCCAAGGCTGCTGGGGATCCGACACGTTTATTTTTAACCACGATTGTGTCAAAAGCAAATCATTACGTGGGGAACTGGGAGCTCTTGTGTAGATGACGGTGTGACAAGAAAATCCTCTTCTGACAGAAATGAGGCCAGTGTCTCTTCCCTCCCTGAAATGGAGCTGTCTTGGTTTTATTTATGAGCTCCCAGAAAAAGCATCCCAGCCACACTTTCAGCCCTGGTCATGTGTTGCAAAGCATGTGTGGATTTTATTGTATAAATGATTTCAACTGGTATAATTGTAATCATGCTAATTGCTATGTAATCTTCACTAATTATTGTTGTATGTCATTTGGTTTGGTGTGAATGGCAGATTGCAGAGCTCTGTTGGCTTCCAGGTGCCTCCCGGGCTCGGCATCATTTCTGCTGGGAAAATCATCTTCCCTGAGGGTGATGGAGGAGCAGGGCTCTGCTCAGGGCTGGAGGGGCTCGTGGTCCTTCCTCCCACTGCATCACCTTCCTTTGGGGCTGCCTGTGACTCCCTGGGGTCATTCTGAGCCCTGGGAATTCGTGCTGGCACATGAATTTATGTGGCCAGGGATTTATGGATGAGCAGAGGATGCTGCAGGGTGGAGGGTGACTGACTCGCTCTTGTGTCCTGCCTTGTGAGGAGGATGAGGAAGACTAGCCATGATTTTGGAGGGGATTTTAGTAGGCATAAGGGAAGAATTAAAAGAACAAATCATGGAATGATTGGGGTGAGAAGGAACCTTCAAATTCATCCAGTCCCACCCCCTGCCATGGGCAGGGACCTCTCCCACTGTCCCAGCTTGCTCTGAGCTCTGCCCAGCCTGGTCTTGGACAGTTCCAAGGATCCAGGGGCAGCCACAGCCTCTCTGGGCACCCTGTGCCAGGGCCTCACCACCCTCCCAGGGAAGAATTCCTTCCCAATATCCCATCCTCTGGCAATTTAATGGGTGCAGAAAATGGGAACTGTTGGGAGAGAAAGGGATGGATGGGGAACTCTTGGCTTTGGCTGGAAACCAGGCCATGGACAGTGTGAGGTCCCTGCTTGGACTCTTGGTCTGTGTGGCCCTTGCCAGCCATGGAAGCTGGAACAGCCCCACCTTTGCTGCTTTCATTCCATTTCAGACTCCAGAGATTTCCATAAAAGCAGTACCTGTCTGTCATGTTGAACAGGACAATAAATACAGCATGTTCAGTCCTTGTTCACAGCCCATTAGTGGTTTTCACCTCTCCACTCACTTTTATCTCAGCCTTAAAACCCAAATAAAAACCCTGATGCTGGTGTTTAATTTATGAAAGCCATTCATGCAGCACACAGGTTACAATATTATTTGGAAACGTGCAGAATGAATGGAGCAATTTTCTTATAAAACCTCACCGAAGGATTACACCAGCCGTTTAAGTAAGATGCAATTTAGGATCCTAAAATCCAGCATTATTGAAATGTCTCAAACTATTAATCAGCTGTGGTGCTTTGGCAGCATCAGCACGGGATGGCCCTGAAGGGTGCGGTGATTCAGGGAGATGAAATCTCTGGTTAATTCCTTTTGTGTTGAATAATCAAATGGTTTAGGGTGGTTTAATGAGCAGGGAAAGGCGGTGGGTACCAGGACAGGGTGCCCTGGGCTGTGCCAGCAGGCACCGGGAAGCTGGAGCTGCTCCACTGCCCCTTCCCTTCTTCACTCATGCATTTCCCTGCTCTGGAATTTGTCTTCAGCCCATCTCGGCATGTAAATTATTTCACGGGTCAGCAGAGCCGGGTGCGAGCGTCCCGCGCGGTGCCGGGATTATCCGCTCCCACCACATTCCCATGGCAACAGCGGCATTCCCAGGGCAGGGAGCTTCATTACGGCCAGGAACAACTCGAGTGCTGCTCCCTCCCAGAGCTGCGTTTGTTGCTTGGGTTCTGCTGCTTTGCTCTGCCCTGTTCCCTCTTTTTCCCTCTCCTCCTTTCTTTCCAAAATTCACTTCCCGGTAAGGCCAGACCTGGGTTCCCTCGGCTGGGCAGTGATGGGAGGTACCTGGGAGGGGGGACGCTGCCAGCAAGCAAATGTAGGTGCTTGGAGGGGGTTATAAAGTGTCCCATCAGGGATGAGTGACACCAGTGACCCCAAACCCCCTGACTGCAGTGCCCCCATCCCTGTGCATTATCTGCACGAGGACAGGGACAGCCTGGCTGGGGCTGCTGATGTGGATTCTCAGGGCTGAGCAGATCCCACAGGGTTCCTGCACCAGTCCTGGTCTGGGATGTGGGGATGTGGCCCTGCCCGGTCATCCCCCCTCACTGTGCAGCCCCTGCCCAGGTGTTTCAGGGCTCCTGCAGCTCAGAATTGTTTGAGCAGCAGCCTGGGTGAAACATGCCCAGCAATAACACTGAGACGTGTCGGGGGTGCGATGCGAGCTGGTCTCATAAAATTTTAGTGAATAATCTTTGGCTTTGACAGAAATAAAATAAATCCTACATATTGCTGTAATCTGTCAAGAAAAAGGATATCTGGAGGTAAGTGCTGGCTTGGCAGAGCTGAAGCTGGTCACACCACACGCTCTATGCCAAGAATTATCCGGGCTGGCTGACCTGGGCTTATTTAAGATAAAATCCTTGGGCATTGCCCAACTGGATGCAGCAGTGAGTTTATCTCGAGACTCCCATGGCAATGCCGGCTTTTCACTGCTCAGCCTTGTCCTTGCTGGATGACATCCAGGCCCCTGGGAATCCCGCAGCCTAAACTAACGCCAATTTCTGTTGTTTAGGGTGAGCAGAGACCCCAAGGAGCCCGCTCTGAGCCGGCCGCTCTCCTCCCGGAGCTCTGCCCGGCCCGACGAGGCTGCGGATCCGGGACGGACCGCGAGTCCCCTGCTGGGGGCCAGAAGACGGGAATATGGGAAACCTCTGGCAGAAGAAGAGGAGCTGGAGAGCCCAAAGAAGCCCGTGGATAGGATAGGAGAGACGTCCCCATCGGTGCTGCGGCGGGGCAGCTCCCCGGCTCCGGACGGGAGGTTCCCCAGCGCGGTGTCCCCGCCAGTGCCCAGCAGGAGGAGGCTCTCGGTGGCCTCGGGGCCGCCCTCGGTGGCCTCGGGGCCGGTGCCCAGCTCGGCTGCCCTCTCCGAGTATGTGGAGGAGCTGCGGCGGCAGCGGGGAGCGGGGCGGGAGCCGGGGCTGGGGGACACCTCTCCCCTCCCCATTTACCGCACCACGGGCGCCGCGGCCCTGCGGCGCTCCAGGGCTGTCCCAGCGGCCGAGGAGCCCCCGGCGAGGCTGGAGGGGGATCAGACAGGGCAAGGGGAGGGAGATGGTGCCAGCCTCACACGCTCCTCCAGCCTGCGGAGCATGGCCTCGGAGCCGGCCGAGCCCCCGCGTTCCCCAGCGCTGAAGAAGGCATCGAAGTTCGGCTCCTACGACTCCCTCCTGCCAGCCCTCGGCGGGTCTGGCCGCCGGCCGAGCTCCCCGGCTGCCGGGATGGAGCTGCCCCGCCTGAGCTCCTGGAGGAGCTGCCTGGAGCCGTCGCTGGAGGATGTGGAGCTGGGGAAGGAGCCGGAGGGATTTCTGAGCTCCCTGTCCGGCGACGGGCTGGGTGAGGGGAAGGGGAGCGACCCCTTCAGCTGGCGAATACCCACCCTCAACTACGAGAGGAGAACCAAGGTTGACTTCGATGATTTCCTGCCGGCCATCCACAAGTCGCGCTCCGCCAGCAGCCTGGCCAGACCCCGCAGGGACAGAAGGGACGGCCACCGACCCCTCACCGTGCGCTTCGAGGATGAGGCCAGAGCGGCCAGTCCGGAGTCCTCTGAGACCAAGGGAACGGCCAAGTGTAGCCCGGCACCCCGGCAAGAACCCGGGGATCTCTCTGACTCCTCCTCATCCTCCGGCTCCCACCTCTCCTCCCGCAGCGCCGACAGCATCAAGCGGCGGCCGCAGCCCCCGAGAGGGGACGGGGAGGGCTCCAGCGGCAGAGCCGGCACCCCAGGCAGCGCCATGAGCCGCCGAGCCGAGGCCGAAGGGAAGGAGGACGATGTCAGCAGCATCATGAAGAAGTACCTGGGCAAAGATTAAGGTAACTGTGCAGAGCACGGGCTCAGAGCTGTGGGGGCACGGGTGGGATGCTGACCCTAAGCCGCTGCCCCTCCTCTGTGCCAGGGAATGTGTGGGGACAGGGTGCTTCAGGAGTCCCCATGCTCCTCCTGGCATGTGAGAGCATCCCAGGGCTGCCAGGGTGTCCCTCGGGGTGTGTGGCACTGGGACTGGTCCCCATTTGCCTTTGCACCTTCAGAGCTGCAATGGGGACACTGCTGGTGCCAGGGAGAGCCCCAGAGCCATCCACAGCAGCAGCTCGGGATCCACTGGGGTTTCCCAAAAACAGCATCCCTCAGCTCCTACCCCAGTGCCTGGCAGACTCATCTCCCCAAAGCCCCTGAGCTCTTCCTCCTCAGAGGTCCAAGTTTCTTTTGGTGATGAGTAATCAGCTCTGGACACTGGGGGTTCCCTCTCTGGAGGATGGGGCTCCTGCCTGACCCAGATATCCTTCCCCCAGTCATCAACAGCCTCTGACACCCACTTTGATGCCATGTCTGGATTGCAACTGACACTTGGAGAATTAGGATTTATTGCTGCAATCCAGGTTTGAAAGCAGAGTCCCTAATGAATGCGCCGCAACTGTAATTAAGTGTTTAAAATAGATTAGAAAAACATTTTGTAAAACCATTGCCTTTAGAGTAACTTATTGGATGTCAAGCTGTGACCAAATTGACTAAGCCAACACACGAAGGGAGCGCATGTTAATAAAACATTTCTTTCCAGGAAGCAAATTTGCATAATGCAACGTCCCGCTTTCTGCAGGATTTGTTTCCATCAAGTGCAGCAGCCGGCCCCGACCTGCAGTGACGAGGAGCCACGTTGGGGACACAGCTCCCTTGCTCCTGGCAGAACCACCTCACGTGAGCAGAGACTGCAAATGGCTCCACAAAAGTCGTGGGATGTTTTTACAAACTTTTTTTGGTCTTGGACATACCGTGGTTTCCTTATGCTCCTGCCCTGTTTGCCAGTGCAGCAGCTTTGCTCAGGGCCAGCCGCGGGGACAAGGACTTTCCTGTTCTCCTGCAGTTGTTTGACTTGGGAGTTGGTGCTTTAATTCAAACCCAGCGGCTGCCACAGATGCTGAGGATGTGCCATGGCCCGGGAAAGGCCACTCTGAGAGGAGCTGGAGGGACACCAAACCCCTCCTTTGGAACCCAGAGCTGCAGCCCAGGTGTCTCATCCCACACTGCACTGCTCAGAAATCAGCTACCTTCCAGGACACTCTCGGGTCTCAATGTGACACCCAGAAACAGCAGAGCTCTGAAGCTTTTATAATTCCACAGGTATTTGAAGATTGATCCATCTGGGCTTCCACGGCTCCAGCCTGTGGGGGACACCTGGGCACGTCCCAGTGGCATGCAAGGCACATGGCGTGGGGGCAACAGGGGGGCTCTATTTAATGTCTGCTTGGTTTTTACACAATAAAATATTTGCTTCTTTGACACACAGGTCCCTTCTTGTTATTCCTTTCCCCACAGTGGGAGTGGTACTGTGCACATCCTTCCACAAAAATCTCTTTTCTCAGCCTCACCCTTCTTTCCTAGAAGAGACCCAACCTTATTCCTTGATCAGAGGTGTGGGGCAGAAGGATACAGGTCCATGCACAAATCCGCCCTTTCCATCAGGGATCTCCAAGCCGTTTGCCTGACTGGGAAATTTGCACCAATTCGCACAACCTCCCTGGAACCCCTCTGGGACAGCCACAGGGTGATGGCAGCTTGAAAAGCCAGCTGGGCACTGCTCAGCATTTTGTTTTGCCTGTTGTATCCCTCACCTTCGCTTCTAATTTAAAGCAAAGCCTTGCAGCCGGCAGCGTTTTCCTTGTCAGCGATGGATGGGGAGCCTGGGGATGAGGGCTCACATCAGCACTTTGCTCGGCCGCCTGTTCAGCAATTCCCGGCGATCCCTCGGTGCCGGCGGCTCCGCGGGGCCTGGCAGGAGGCAGCTCTGCTCAGGGTGACATGGTGACATTCCCTGCGCTCCCACGTGGCACTTGCGCGACGTGCGTCTCATGCAAGGAGGCAGCAGATGAAGAAATTGGCTCTAATTAGTTTTAAATCGGGCTTTTTTTTTAATGATTCTGCTATTTCTGGGAGAAAAAAAAAGGAAAAAAAAAGCAAGTGCTTTTCACTTTGCAGAGAGTATTGCTCCCCAGTGGGATTTCATAGAACCAAGGAATCACAGAAGGGTTTTGGGTGGGAAGGAACCTTAAAAATCATCCAGTTCTACCCCCTGCCATGGAAAGGGACATTTTCCACTACCCCAGGGTGCTCAAAGCCCCATCTAACCTGGCCTTGGACACTTCCAGGGATCCAGGGGCAGCCACAGCTTCCTTGGGCAACCTGTGCCAGGGCCTCAGCACCCTCACAGGGAAAGATTCCCTCCCAATATCCCATCTAACCTCTGGCAGTGGAAGCCATTCCCCCTTGTCCTATCCCTCAAACTCTTGTCCCTTTTGAGCTCTCCTGGAGCCCCTTTAGGTGCTGGAAGGGGCTCTAAGGTCTCACTGGAGCCTTCTCTTCTCCAGGTGGATGCCCCCAGCTCCCCCATCCTGGCTCCTTGGCAGAGGGGCTCCAGCCCTCAGGATTCTGATCTGTCCCAAGTCACTGGTGGCACCTGAGGGGAGGGACACCAGTGGCAGCTGAAGGAGGGACACCCAGGGCCAGGAATCCAGTGCTGCCACACCTTCGGCCTCTGAAGCCCAACCTACAACCACTGCTGGCTGAGGTGTCGCTTTGCAGCTCGTTTTTAATCTAATCTCCAAACGTGGCATAAATTGCTCATTATTTGTGGCTGCAGCAAAATGATTCTTTTGACACAAAGCCTTTGATTTGGAATTACTACAGCATAGGGTTTGCTGGAAATTAAGCTGTTCCTATTTCAACTTGCAAGAGAAAAGCAGATTTGTGTGTAATACGCTGACTTCTTTCTTTTCCTTTTGCTTTGCAGGACACAAAGGAAATTGCTCTGTCACTTGGAATGGCTGTGCACATCCTTTAATGACAAACCAGGACAAAACGATGCTTGGCCTGGAGCGTTTCAGGCTGAGTCCAGAGAATTGTTTGCCCTTGGAGCAGCCAGAGAGCAAAGCTCATGGATGGTGAGACCGAGCCATCCATCAGCTCTGGCCAGTGGAAAATACGGCCTGTGCACAGCACAGGAGGGAAAGCTCTGGCTCCCTGCTCCCCCCGGGATGCTCAGGAGACACAAAACTGATGGCTGGGCCAGCCAGGAGCAGGACCATGGCCATTTATAGCCTGGAGTGGGAAGACAGGAGTTATTCCCTCTGCCCCCAGGTTTTAGCACATTCACCTGCTTTCAGCACAAGAGCTTTGCCCCGAGCTGCTGGCAGGGATGGAGCCCATGGGGAGGGAAGGGTGGAGGCTCCTTGTAACCCCTGGAGAAGGGACAGTGCTGCCACTCAGCCAGGACCCTCCACCCGAGTGCACCTCAGAGCTGGGATCAGCAGGAATGTGAGGGTAACACCCCTGGAGCCCAGCACCCCTGTGCCCACATCCCTCCCTCTCCAGGAGGGGCAGACCCTGGCAAAGGGAAATGTCTCCACATCAAATGCAAAAGCATAAAGGAAGGAGACTGCCAAAGTCTCTAATTAGCATAATTAAAGCGTGCTCTTTTCTTCCACTGGCTGTGCCTGTGGAAAGCCTTCCTCAGAAGAGTGATCTCTGTAAGAGCTCCTTCTTTGCATGATGCCCATCACTCAGGATGGAGTGTCCAGAGCCATCCTGCAGCACTCCTGGAGCTGCTTTCCTGCTGGCAGAGCTTCCTTTGGCTCCTCACGTCCTTGTCTCATGGAGAATCCAGCAGCAGTGTGGGTGAGCTGGGCAGGCTCAGGTGCAATTCCCAATCCCTGCTGAGGCGGGTACCAGGGCTGGAGACCCCCCTGGTCTCCCCATCACCCCCCTGAACCATGGCACCTTTGCAGGAGCTGAGCATCAAGGAGATCATAGAATTTCTGAGCTGGGACCCATAGGGATCATCGATCCAACTCCTAGTCCTGCACTCCAAGAATCCCACCATGTGATTGGGGTGCTCTCTGACTGCCTCCAATGCTCTCAGAGCATTCAGGGAACTCCATTTACTGCACTTCTGAGTGATTGGCCAGGTCTGATCCTCTTTTCCGACAAATAAGCTCTTTCTCCCAGCATCTATGTCAGCGAATGCTTGGCTTTGACTCCTAACTCTGCTCAGGGGCATGGGAAGCACCCAGAGCTGCACATCCTTACCTGGTAGAGCAGCCAGGGTTGTCCTGATGGGTTGGTGGCTCTGGCAGAAGGATGGAGATGTGGGACCCCCACCTCTCCTGCACCGTGTTCAGCTCCTGCCTGCTCTGACAGGATTCAATTTCACGGCACTTGGAGGCAGTGAGTTAATTCCCGATTGCTGCCATGCACGGAGCCTCTCTGCCATTAAATGTGCCCCTTCCAAAAGTGAGACAGAAGTGAAATTATCCTTCCTTGGGGCAGTCAGCAGGCGTGGCAGCCTCCCCCAGCAGTGGCCAAGTCCAACCCCAGCACAGTGACTTCCAAATCTGGTTTGGAACGAAGGAATGGGTCTGTGAAGAGATGAGCCAAGTCCTTGGCATGGCATGGCACTGCAGGGATGGATGGAAAATGAAAGTGGACTGGATTTGCCAAAGCAGTGCTGCCTTGGCCACCCTCCTCATCCCTGTGCGGATGGAGAGCAAGAATTGTGTCCCTGTGCTGTGCAGGACCACTGAGGGTGACCCTAAATCCCCTGTCCGATCAAATTCAGGATCTTAGCCCTGCCCAGAGTGTCCCTCCACCGCCCATCCCAGCATGGGGCCATGTCAGGAGGGAGGCAGGATGTGCTCCCTGCCCAGCTCCCTCCTTTCCCTCTCTCCCAGGGCCATCTGTCAGGCTGGGGCTCGTTTTTATTGGGCTGAGCTTTATCCTCACTGAAGTCCCGCTGGGATCCCTGCTCAGTGCCAGCCAGCCCACAGCTCCTGCCGTGCCAGTGACAAATGTGTGGCTCCAGCGAGGCTCCCGGCAGTGCTGGCAGAGCCCGGAGCATCCCGGATCACCTGGGGAATATCAACCAAGGGAGAAAAATCCCCTTAAGTCAGGACTGGGGTCCCTGGGCTGAGGCTCTGCTGGGCTCGATTTAGGCTGACACTGATTCTGCTGCTCCGGGGGGCTTGGAAAAGCTGAGATCCAGATGGCAAAGGGGGATGTGGTGGGGCTGTTCAGTGACCTCCCCAGGCTGGCATCTGCCCAGGAGCAGCAGGTCCCTTCTCTGGACCTCAACATGTCCCTGGGTGGCTCCTGGTCTCTATCAATTCAAAAGGTCCAGTATATTATTTATCTCATATATATATATATAATATTATATATCTTGCATATATATTATAAAGAAACTATTAGATATAAATAAATGGTAGATTCATATTATGCATTGATAAATCTTATAATTACATTGTGTTATATAACACATTTAATATTATATATTCTGTGCTCTGTATGATGTATTTTATTGATGTGTTCTATATTTATAGAGGAGCTTGCTATATCATCAAATGACTGATACAGTAGGGAAAAACCACTATAATTATCCTCAATCTATTTTCCACTTTCACTAAATGTACTTTTGAGCTGTTATAATGGCTATAATTAATTTTTGGTTGTTATTTTGTCTTGCAGGCCCACACAGGCCTTTCCCACCTATATCCAAGAGATCACTTTTGCCACACATCCACAGAAAGGCTGCCCTGGCCATTAAGGAAAATTGCTGCCAAATGGACTTAATACAAATTAGATTTAGCTGGACAGCCAGTGAAAATTCCCAGTAATTTGGATTGTGTTAAATAATTTATAAGAGGACTGAGGGCAGGAGATGGGTCCTCATTTTGCTCACCAGGGTGATGAAGAGGGAGCAGTGCCACTGCTGGGTGTAAACCTCCACGCATTGGCCATGGCTTTGGGAGAAAAGTGTTGTTTTTCCCTCAACTCCCAGCCAAGCTGCTCTTTCTGAGTGATGAATTTCTGTGAATCGAAGTCCTGAAAGAACAGCGAGAGCTTAATTACAGTGCAAGGTCTTTGTGCTCGTGTGGCACATTGCAAACCAGCTGGGGAGAGAGCTCCTGCAGCAGGAACCCTCCCGGAGCCTCGCGCTGGCACTGGGGTACCTGGAGCAGAGGGAGGGTTTTAAAGGGAATAAAACCCACCCAGCAGAAGCAAATCCCGGATCCGAGGCTCATTTGCATTCCCATTGCAGAGCTCCAGGCTGGCACTGACTCCAACCCACCCAGGCATCACCTACAGCAAAAATCCAAAACTGGGGCAAACTGGTGCCGCTGAAAATGCTTTTCCTAAGGAATATTCATGTTCTCATCTGCTGGCTGGAGCAACCAGGGCACCATGGCTGTGCCTTGGGGGAAGGGACCCTCAGAGCCAGCCGTGACCCTGAGCTTGTCACGCTGCTGCCACTTTCTGCTGATGTGTCAGAAATAGCTCAAGGTCTCGGGGGTTTTAAGACAAAGGTTTGGTACCTGTCCATTTTAATTACTCTCCTACAGCACAGCCTTTGTCAGCTGCCATCCTGAAGGATAAAGCCATCCTGCTTTGCCAGAGTTTCCCAGCAGCAGTGGGTGAGGTTTCACAGGGATTTGGTGCTGTACAAACACCCCCAGGGGAGGTGCCAGGGAAGGGGAGCAGGGTTCGGTGCTGGGGTGCCCCGGGCAGGCACCGGGACCAGCACCAGGACGTGGAAGCTCAGCTGAGCACGGGGAGCGTGGGCAGGGATCCAGGGAAACAGGACTCTGTGCTGGAAAGCTGAACATGTGCTTTCTGGAAAGTGCCAAGAAAGCAACATTTGGAGGTTAAGAAATGGCAGAAAACAGACAGATTTTTCCATGCGAAATTCGGAGAAACGACGGCTGCGGGTTTGGCGGAGCCCAAGCTGTGCAGTTTGGGCGATTAATTCATTAATATTTGCAGGGGGCTTTGGGCCCCTCAGATGAAAGGTGTCAGTGGCATTGCTGTGATGGGTGGCCGAGGACAATGCAGGAAGGGGAACGTGGGCTCTGCCACAAGCCCCGTTTGCCCCTGTGGGTTGTGGGATGGGCTGGAGGTGCAAACCAGGTGTGTGAGGGGGGCACACCCAGGGCACACCTGGAGGCCTCTGTGCTCAGCTCCCTGATCCCTGCTGGAGCTCAGTGAGATGGCATTTCCCACTCCCCTGCTCCAGCTGTGCTCCCTCCAAAATCTTAGCATTGTGGTTTTGAGCCCAAAACACCCTTCAGATTAAATTATTTATTCCCTTGAAATGTGCTTACAACTGCAGAAGGATTTCGCTTAATTGAGAGCGCAGCCAGCGTTTTAATAAAACTATAAAAGGGTGAAACGTGCATAAACAGAAGAAAAGTGTTTAATCTCGGCACAATCACTTGATGTTCGTGAGAGCATTTAGCTTCCAATATAGCAAAGCAAATAATACTGAGATCCCACGAGCAAAGAGATATTTTTATCCTCTTGCACAAGCCTTGGGTTTAAATCTGACATTATAATTGTGAATTATGGTAGTCCATTACCATAGCTACAGGAGGCTCTGACCAGCCAGGGGATCACGTTACTAATGGCTGTCACAGGTTGGCTGTGGTGACAGTGATCCCTTGGGACTGCTGTGACCTGGGTGACACCGCAGGGGTGGCATTGCAGCACGTGGCACTACAAGCACAGCACAGGTTTGGGGTCAGCGTGGCAAACTTTTGTTGAAGCCACTCCTGCCTGTGCTCTAGAGGTGGGACCAGCACCTTGCTGTCACTGGATGTGGGACCAGCATATTCCTGTCACTGGATAAGGGACTGGCATCCTCCTGTGCCTTGGATATGGGACCAGCATCTTTCTGTGCATTAAATATGGGACCAGCACCTTCCTGTGCATTAAATATGGGACCAACACCCTCCTGGGCTTCCCTGGAGGTGCTGGGTGAGGGCTGAGGCTCTCTGAGCCCCGCACTGCTTCCCATATCCTCACACCAGTTACAGCAGGCAGCACATCCTCCATTCAGTCTTGCTAATAGCTGGGAGCAGCTTGTCAGGGCTTTGGGATTTGGGATTGCACAGAGCCCATTGGATCTGCTCCCACTGCATCACTCAGACATCTCTGCAAGACCAGCAGGACCCCCTTCCCCACCCCCTCCCCTGCTCAGCATCCTCTCAGCAGCTCCAGGTATGAGGCAGGAGATGGGGAACCCCTCCAATCTGGGATTCAAACTCTCTGCTAGCAGCCTGCTCTCTGAGAAAAGCATTTGTGTGGCGTACTGTAACCAAGGAGACTGGGAACTCGGGGAATGGCCAGTCCCACTTATCAGGAGCTTTTCTTCATCTCTGCTGGCGCACAGGATTGTGCTTGGTTTAATAAAGAGGTTGAAACCGCGTCGCCCTTTGCAGGGAGAGACAATTCTTCAGCAGGCTCTGACGTCCCAGCTGGCATCTGCCGATAGGAAAAGATGGACAGCTCAGAAATCAGCCAGGGGCTGGAATTCTCTGCACTCCTCCAGGCACCAAAGCTCCATCCCAACTGCGGGAATTACCAGGCAGTTCCCAGGCTGAGGAAGGCTCCTCGTGCCAGCTGGGGTGGGGATTTGGGGGCCTGCACCCACAGACTCTGCCAGAAGATATGGAGACAGGGATCACTGGGAAAATCCCAGTGGATGCTGCACTGTCACCTCTGTGGCCCCTAGCAAGGTGCTGCTCATTCCATCCGTGGGACAGAGCATTAATATATTCCTGCCTATCTCAGAGCCTGCTCCTGGGGAGAAAAGCCATTATTTAAACATTAATTCCTTGTGTGGGCTCTCCTGCAATAAAGCAGGAGTGCGGAGGTGTTGAAGGAATTACGTTTTTATTTAATCACGGAGTAATTACAGGACCAGAGCTCTATGGAGTAGCTGTGATTGACTTCCCAGCTCAGCCCCAGCTCACAGGAAGGGCCAAACCATCTGACACCAAACAAACAAGGACAACCTCACCCCAGGCACGGCCACTGCAATGATGCTGCTGCTGGAAGCCTGTCAATGTGCCATAGAAATGTAAATAGACAAATATTAATAATATCTCTGTGCACATATTTACAGTGTCCTGCAAGAGAGCTCAGGCAGGGCTCTGCTTCCAGGGTGGTTTTGCAGACCCAGAGCAGATCCCTGGGGATGCACCCAGACCATCCTCCAAATTTCAGATTGTGCACAGACCCCATTTCCCAAAGGGTGAAGGAATTGCCCCAAGAGTGACAAGTGTAAGAGCACGGCTTGTGGTAGAGCCAGCTGTCCTGGCTTCACTGGGAATAGGAATATGCTGGGAAACATCTTTTCTTCCCATTCCATGGTGATTACTTGAACCTGTGTTTGCCTAAAAAAATTCCACTAGTTTTATCAAAAAGTTAATTTTGAGACCAGAGTGTTCTGCAGGGTCTGGGCTGACGTTCGAGCACAGGCAGTAAATTCCTTCAGTTGTTTTTTGCTCAAGTGAAGCTTTTCCTCAGCAAAAAAACATCCTGACTTAATTTGAAAACTTCAAGAGACTGAGAAAGCACCACTTCCCCTTGATAATTCGTTCCAGTGGTTAATTACCTCACTATTAGAAATGTGTCTTTTGTTCTAATTTAAATGTGTCTGGCTCCAGCTTCCAGTTGTTGGCTCTCTTGTGCTTTCCCTGCTGGATTAAAAGGCCCTTTCAGAGCTTGCTGTATCCCAGGAACATTTTTGCAGAGTGGATTCAAGGCACCTCTGGATCCTCCTTTAGCTAAACCCCACGGACCTCACTCCCTCCTTGCCTTTCAGTGTTTTTCAGTCCTCAGAGAATTTTCCTCTCTCTTTTATTCACCCTCTCCTGTTTGCCAGACCCCTTTTTAATGAAGCACCTTTCCCAGGCCTGCATGGGATATTCCCACATGTGCCTCAGGACAGTGCCAGGACAACAGCAACCCCCTAAACCCCACCAGGGCAGTGCTGGGGTGACTGACTCCAACCTTGGAGGTTGTCAGAGCCCTAAGAATGCCTGTGGAGATGCTTTAGCTCCTCCAGCCTCTAAATTATTTTCACTTTTGATATTTTTCTGGGACACAGCCTCCCAGTTTGTGAGCGTGGCCTATATTTCCTAGATCGCAGCATTGCTTTGGATTTGATTAAAACATTATTTTTTCTTGGATGGCAGTAAATTTACCAAGGAATCCAGATTCCCCCGCTCCCCCAGGACACCATCTCGCCAGCAATCCCAGAAATCAGGGCTTTCTACCCAAACTCTGTGGGATGGGAACTGTTTTTTAATCCCAGAGAACCACCCTCAGCATGGAGCCAGCACTAACAGGTTTAGCATCAGCCCCACGGTTTAAACTCCTCAGTGGGAGCAGTGCTGGGTTTGAGGGAAGATCAGGGCTCAGGGATCCCCGTTCCCATCCCAGCAGCCTGGGAAGCACTGAAGGAATTCCCTGCCCTGCTCAGTCCTTGTGGTTCTCCCACAGCTGCTGTCATAGCCACACCTCTGTGAGAGGAGGCCAAGCCACCCTGTGAGGAAACAAGAGGGTGACAATGCACCCTGCAGGGCTCTGGCTTGGCCACCAGACCAAAAGTGAGGTGGAGCTGCACCCCAGGGTGCTGCCCCTGGGTTATCCAGCAGCAAACAGCCCCAGAGACACCATGGGAGAGCTGCTGGTCCCTGGGAAATGCAGATGGGAAAGCAGAAGGTGCTGCTGGTGCCCTGCAGGTGATGTCCCAGCACAGGCACCGGAGCAGCCCCATCCCAGGCCGGGCATGAGCCCACGGTGGCTGCAGGGCCCAGAGTTGGCACTGGCTCAGCGCTGGCACTGGCCCAGCCCTGCTGGCAGTCACGGGCTGCGAGCCTGAGGTGTACTCAGCAATCAGATGTCACCTCTAACGACGTGTCCAGCCGGCAGCAGCGGCATCGCAGCTCGGTGCAGTGCGGGAAGGGGACAGCTCTGCTCCTGGAGTGCTGACACAGGAATCCCAGCCCTGGGCAGTGCGGGAAGGGGACAGCTCTGCTCCCAGAGCACTGACACCAGCATCCCAGCCCTGGGCAACACAGGAACGGGACAGCTCTGCCCCCAAAGCACTGACACCAGAATCCCAGCTCTGTGCAATACAGGATGGGGACAGCTCTGCTCCCAAAGCACAGACACCAGCGGTGTCCTTGCCCCGGGGACACAGCGAGCGCTGCCATCCGTGCTGCACCGGCTCAGTGACGGTGATGGCATCACTCAGCCCTAAGGATTCCATCCCAGGGGCATTCCTCTCTCCCGGCACAGCCCTGGAGCCACTTCCTTCATTCCCACTCTGCGTGGGACTTCGTGTCACCACCTGGTGAGCGGCGCACCCTGTTTGGTGGTGGCTTTTTGGTCTGTCCATCCTCTCTGTGGACACCGCAGAGAGCTCCCTGGGAATACTCATGGATTGCTCCTCGCGGCCTCGCTCCTTCTTCCCGGCCGGGTGACAAACAGGAAGGGCCCAGGCGACACCCGGGAGGAGGAGATGCGGGGGATAACAAGAAAATCTCTGGCAGCTCCTCTGAGTCAGGCTGGGCCCAGCTCCCTCCTTCAACAAGCCCAGCGCCTCTGTGCAAGGCAAAAAAGGCACCTCTGCCCTGCACGGGAGAGTTCATAAATCATCGGTGACTCCCTCAGCCCTCCTCTCACCAGAGCCGGGCTGGAAGCGCTCACGGAGGCTCCTTGTGGACCTGCCCCTCCTCCTCCGAGGTCTTCCACAGAGCCGGCACGAATCCATCGAGTAAATAAAGATAAGACTCTTACTCACCGCTGCCCACGTGAATCATCGCTGGGTCCATGTTAGGGCAGCCAAGGAAAATGCTCCGTTTTCCCAGACCTCTGCAAACTAAAAAAAGCCATCCCGGCTGTCCCCTCGCCCTTGCTCTGGGCTGTGCCGGCGGCGCTGAGCTGCCAGAGCCCAGCACAGGGAGCCTTTGCCAAAGCAGCTGCAGCCGGCGCAGAACAGAGCCCGGGCTGTGCTCTCGCAGCCTTCGCTGCTTTTCTGCGTCTCTCTTCCTGTGCCAAAGCATTGGCACACGGGGGAACGGCACGAGTGGGAAAGGCACCGAGGAGAGGCTGGCAGAGCAGGGGGAGCAGCGTGGGTGTGGCAGGGATGTGACCAGGACGCCACCAGCTCAGGGACCTGCTGTGTCCATCCAGGGACTCGGGTGGATCCATATCCCAGCCAGAGCCCTTGCTCGGCACTGAGAGGCACCAGCTGCAGCCTGCACACTGCAGGGAGCATGGCAGGGGGCTGGAATGCTGCTCCAGGACCTGTGGGTTGTTATGGGGGACTCAGGGATCAGCTCCTGGAGTGGAGCACCCAGGACAGCACCCCACTGCGGGAACAGGCCACAACATTCAGCTGGGCTCTGGTGTGACATCTGGGCAGGTTTCATGGCTGAATAAATGGAGATTCCCCATCCTTGGAGGCATCCAAAGCCAGGTTGGACAGGCCTTGGAGCAACGTGCTCTCATGGAAAGTGTCCCTAGCCGTGGCAGTGGGGCAGGACAAGATGGGCTTTAAAGTCCCTTCCAACCCCAAGCATTCCAAGATTCTGTGACAACAGGAGCACCTGGTGGGAGCAGGAGGAGAGGCAGAGCCAGCATCCCCCAGCCTGCTCCCGTTGCAGGGCACACGTGTTGCTGCATGATGGATGTTTGCTCTGTACCAACCCAGGAGCCGAAATAAATTGCAGCTATACGATGAAGAGGCACTTTATTGCTCAGGCATTAGGCAAAGCTAATGTAATCCGAACTGATATTGAATACAAATCCTTGGCTGTGACTCACCCTGCTATTACATTGTGCTCTGCAGAGCAGCCGCGTGCCATCAGAGTCAGGCTTTAGGGAAAAATAAGAAAGGAACAGGCTTTTCTCTCTCCCTGTGAAAGACAGCTGCAATGACGGCCAAATCACCCAATCATTGCCTTAATTAATAATTATTTGGAGGCTCCTGGGATTGATTGGCTCATTATGACACCAAGCGAAGCCTGAAGAAGAACTCCAGGGAGAAGATGGTGTTGATTCCATGCTCCCTTTGGCTCTCTCACTTGCTCAGAAGGAGCATATCAAAGCTTCAGGAGCCCACAGGGGGAGAGAACCTGCATTTTTCCTGGGATAACTCATTCCTACAAGCAACATGAGACTTTACAACCATCACCTGCTCTTTCTGCCTGAAGCCCAGCATGAGGCCTTTCTGCTGTGCCAGAGCAGAGCTGCAGCAGAAGGATGAGGGGATAGGGGAGCTTTATTCCCCCAGCCTTCCTCAGTCACCTCCCTACCTCTCTGAGACTGGGATTCTGCTCAGCACATTTGGTTTCAGGTGCCACCTTGGTGCCTGGTGCACAGCCAGCAGCCAGGACTCTGGGTCACACTGCCAGAACATTCTTCCCCTCTGGGAATGGGGGTGGTGAGGAGACATTGATGAATCAAGACCCCAAACCCTCCTGCAAGGCAGAGGCTATTGCTGCCCAGTGCTCTGTGAGGTTTGTGCTGAGTTGGGAAATCTCACCACACCTGAGGTCAATCCTAATGCAGTTCTTGATCTCACAGCCAGCACTGCAATCTTCCCTCTAACACAGCCAGGAGCCTTCCCCTGCTCAAACTCTCACTAACTCTTCATTTAAAGAGCAGACAAACTTGGGTAAACCAAATTGTGTCTCCCTGGGCCATGAGCCCCAGAGCATCCCAGCACTGCTGAGGGGAAGAGTCCATCTCCACTCAGTCCTTGTATCCCTGATCCCCTGCCAAAACTGCAGATAGGCACCCCTGTGGAAAGCCTGTTCATCCTCTACACTGCTGCACAGAACTCCTTGAAGCATGCCAAGAAAACAAACATGATCCCTGAAAGAAAAATTAAAATCCCTCCCACTCCTGTGCTGGATCATCACCCTGCTGGATATCCACGCTGTGAGCACATGGGGATGAACAAACCATGAGTGGTGAGCATGGAAATGGCTCTCCAGCACGCTGAGGTGTCTTCCCTGGCTGCAGGCACATTTCCAGCCCCGTGACTTCCTTGGCTGCTTTGGGTCATCTCACTGGCTCCTTCTGGGCATGAAAGCTGGGAATGGATCATTGCTCTGGGCTGCAGCAGGACAGGGACAAACAAGGAGCACCCCAAACTCTGTCTGGCATCTCCCAGTGCCTAGGGAGCTCCCAGGCCATGCTGCAGTAATGAACACACCTGCTGCTTCCCTGGCTTTGGGGAAGAGGGAATGAACGATCCCCACACTGCCAGCAAAGCCCCCAGTGAAGGCAATAAGTCATTTGCTCCCCTCCATCCCTTGCAGAGCACCCCTGGTTAATGAGATCATCCATCAACAGGATTTTTGGAAGCTGTCAGCTTGGTTCAGGGTGGAAGACTGAGCCATCAGTCACAGGGAACCGTCGGGGTCTGGGGAATATGCAGAGGCACTGACTGCTTCCCAGAGCATCCCCCGAGCCCTGCCCATCCCACAAAGGCCTCTACAGCCATGCCACGATACTCGAGGCTTTCTGGGCCTAGAGCACTGATCCAGACACTGGGATGGGCCCCTTTTCTGGCTGTGCTGCTGCTGTGGCACAGGGAAAGCCGCGTGCAGCAGTCCTGGGCTGCTGGGGCTGCTCCCTGGAAAGGTCAGGCTGGCAGAGCGCAGTCGCCAGGAAAATGCTCCCAGCCTCCAGCACTGCCAGCCCTGGGCCATCCCTCAGCTGCTTTATTTGCCCTCTGACAAGCACGGGAAGCAGAGCAGAATCAGGGAGGCACAGGGGCAGTGGGATGAAAGGGGATGAAAGCAGATGGCAAGACTGGGAGGGACCAGAAATACCTGGAAGGCTTGAACTTCAGAGAATCGGTCTAATATGCGAATAAGTGCATTTTCCACGGTGCTGTGCATGGCAGGAGGACAGGCAGGGGCTGCTGCTGAGTGGCTTCTGCACTGTGAAATCAATCCCACCCAGCACACACAGGCTTGTTCTGCCAGGAATCCTTCCCAGGTCTCGCTGGCCCACCTCTGGTTGACACCCAGAGCTTGCAAATGGAATTAGAGCAGTGATGAGAAAATGGAGATCTTTTTCCTCAGAGTGGTAAAACAGCTTATGAAGGTGAGGAAAAATGCCAGGAATGACAGGGATTTGGGGAGGTGTGGGACAGGGCTGTGAGCAGAGAGGAAGCTTGGACAAAGCAGCATTGAAGTGGCACCCAAAAAACTGGAGTTTCCAAATGAACGACTGAGGATACCCTGGACAGGGCAGCCATGTGTTTATTCCCAATTTGAGCCTCTTGACTAATCCTTTCTGCCCATCCACCTCCATCACCACCAGGTCTAACCCTTCGGCACTCATCTCCCCTGGGCTCCCCACCGGGATAGCTCAGAGACAGCCCCGAGTGGCTCATCAGGGGCTGCCATCATCCCTCCCTCCCCACATACCAACACAGTGCCACACTCCCAGCTCCGCTTATCTGCTGCCAGGCTGACCAGCTCTGCTGTAATTTTACGCTGTTAAAAGCAATCACAATTGTAAAGCAAAAATCACGGCTGTGTTTCATGGCACAGAACGCGAAGGAGGCTTTTAAGCTCTGGAGAAACCCCAGCTGATGGCTCATCCCTCCATCCCTCTGCTGGCACCACTTCATTCCAATGCCCGGACATCCCCGCAGCCACCCCCTCACCCACAGTTTTCAGAGCAGTCACAGAAAATAATTTCTTCCTAATATTTAATCTAAACACAGCCTCCTTCAGCCTAAAGCCGTTCCCACTTACTCTAGCACTGCACAGCCTTGTAAAACCTCTCCATCCTCAGCCTCCTGCACAGCAGCAGCCCTGGCAAGGCCAGCCCTGGCTCTTTTAGCAGCTCTCAGTAACAAGCCCCAGGTGGAAGCAAGAATCTCCAACCTGGGTGTGTCCCACACCTGCCCTCGGCTCCCAAACCTCCTCAGTGCTGCCCCGTGACAAGAAAGGGGTGACCCAGCAGTGGAGGTGAGGGGACAGAGCCCCCCCCGTGTCCCTCACTCCCTGCTCAGGGATGATCCCTGGTTGAGCCTCTCGCACAGCCCGGCACGGACACCTCGTTAGACAGGCAGGGAACGCGCCGTGTGTTTTGGCAAGGGAACAAAACTCCGTGTGGCGCTCTCCATCTGGGCTGAAAGGCTGCCTGGGAGGAAGGAAGGACAGCCAACAGCGCAGACCACTGCCCCAGAGTGACAAAACCTGTCCTGCTTCCAGCCCAGCCCCCTTTCCCGTTTGCCACCGTCCCCACCAGCGTCGGGAAGAGGGACTGGGAGCCGCGGTTCTGCCAAGCCGGGCGACACGGGAAGGACACACGGGGAAAGGAGGGAGAGGATGTCAGGCTGCAGTGACGCAGCTCTTTGGCCGAGCGGGAGAGGACTGAGAGCAGCTCGGCTGAGCCCTGGGGCTCCAGGGGAAGGAGGGAAGGGTTTCTCCGCCTGCGACTGGCGATTTTCAGCAACGAGCTGGGACAGGGAGGGCGCAGCCTGCGGCTCTCTGGCAGGGACGGGCTGCAAACGCTGCAGTTTTACTCCAAGCTGCGAGGTGGCTCTGACACCCTGCCCAGGGACAGCCCCCACACCCTTGATTTCCACTCTTGCCTCTCCGGAGAGTCGATAGTGGGGAAATGCAATGGAAAATCTTTTGCAAGAGCAATAACTCTCTCCAGTCGTGTCATATACATCAACACACAGGACGAGTCTGTGAGGAAAAGGTCATTGTAACGAGAGGTGAGAAGCTCCGTGGGCTGTCCCTTGGCTGGTTCCTGAAGCCCCAGAAACCTCCCAGATCCAGCTGGGCTTAATCCTCGACTCTGCCACCGTCCTCACCTGACCCCATCCTTCCTCTGCTGCCAGGAGGGATGAGGCTGCCATGGACCCGCAGCTTTTGGCAGCTTTCTGCCCTCCCAGTCTCCCACCAAAGCCTCCTGCTGATCCTTCTCTCCTTCAGCACCTCCCCAGCCCTGTGCTTTTTCTCCTCCTGCAGTAGCCAATGAAAAACCTGAAGAATTTTCGGCAAGGGACCGTGTGTTTTCCATCCCTGCATGCCCTAAGGGGAATTCCTGCTTTCCATTTCTTTATACTTATAAATCCAGTCTTGAGTGTAGCCAGGCTCCCCTCTGGGAGGAGATTTAGGACCCAAGCTCAGGGCGTGGCTCCTGCCACGACTCCTCCCAGTGGTGTTGTGTCCAAAGCTCCAAGTCAACAGCTCGTCCTGGGGCTGTGAGGATCAGGAGGCGCTGGTTGGCACTTCCCTTCTCCCATCTGTCTCCAACAGCAGGGGAACGAAGCCTTTGGAGGCTGGGGAAGAGCTGGCAGCGCTCAGGACCCTACCGAGCTTGGTCAAGGCTTGGACTCGAGGATCTTGGAGGTCTTATCCAACCGAAATTCAAAGATTCTCACCCATGAGCTTTGCACGCCCTCATCCTCTGCCTTGCCTGGGCACCCCAGAGCCTGGCCACCATCCTGCTGGGTGAGCCCTGTGCTGGCAGGGCCGTGTCATTCAAAGCCAGCCTCCTCTCAGGAGAGGGATTATTGATCTGCATCTGGCACCGGGGCCAAAGCCTGCTGAAAGTGTAATTAATTGATCAGTAAGTGCTCCGAGATCCCAGATGAAAGAGCCACGTAATTACCAAGTATCATCCAGTGGCCCTGGGAGTAATTGTGATAACGGCTCAGGGTTAGCACTCAGAGGCTGAATTACCTCGGTGCTTAATGTCACCCTCCAGGGACAGAGCGTGTCCTCCCTGTGCTGGTGGAGGGGACTGGAGAGCTTGGGCCCGGGAAACAAAACCCTCTGTGCATTCCTTGAGATGCTGGTCCTTGTGGAGAGGCTGGGGACAGCGGGAGGGTGGCCAGGAGAGCGCAGGGGGAGGGGCTGCTCTCCAGAGTCGGAGCAGAGAGAGGATCTCTGGCTCCCCAAATCCCTCAGGTTGGGCAGGACCTCTGGAGTTCTTCATCAGTAAAGATCACCCATCACCAGGACTGTGGGAGCCCGGTGAATACCTCAGAGTTTCCAGAGGAAACCACTGGAGCCTAAAAACTGTGGCTCCAGAATTTCTGATTTGCACAAAAATTCAGCTTCGCATGGGATTCTCTGACAATTCCCAGCCTTATTTTAAATTTTTACGGTCTGCCATAAAGGCAGTTATAGTAAATTATTAGACCTATATGTGGGCTGTCAGGAGGCTTCTTCCCTATTAAATTCCCCAGGATGTTGTGTCCTCCCTGCCCTCAGCTGGGTTGTGTGCCCCCTGTCCCTTCAGCCCTGCCACATGCTGGGCTCAGGGCCACCAAGAATTTGGGGACCTGAGGCTGGTGCAGCACCTTTCCAAAGAAGCTTTTCCCAGGTGCCTAAAACCCTCCTGGGAATCAAAACCAGTCCTCACTACGTTATCTTAACAGGCAGGTCAGGGAGAGTGAAGCAGGATTTGCTTCCATTGCCAAACACAAAACAAAAACTGATCTCCTGGGCGCTGGGGAGAGATTTACAAATTTCCCTGGTTTATACCATTAACCCCGTGGCTGCTCAGGGATCCCAGCAGTGCTGACTGCAATAAAGTGACCTCCTTTAACCTGCAGCCAAGGCTCCTTCCCACTCTCCCAGCTCCCAGCCCTGCCTGAGCCGTAGCCCGAGCAGCTCTGAGCTCTGGTGCCATCTCCGGGTGACAGGATGGGGACAGGGCCATCTCCCCGGGGTCACAGAGAGCTGAGCTGCCTTGGAACACGCTCAGTTACACTCAGCTGACACTCACAGTAACTCTGTGCCTCACAAGCTCATGATCTGCAAATGGAAGTGTCTCCCACAGGGCTGGAATTGGGCTGGGGTGGGAAATGTGGCCAGAACCATCCTGGGGTGGTGCCCGTGGCTGGTGGGACAAGTGGGCAGAGGATGTGTGGCCAGCTGGGCAGGGCTGTTCAGGATACAGATGAGATGGGATTTGTGGCAATTAAAGGGTGGTTTATTGTAAAATCAGTCTCACAAAAGGGTTAGACCTTGAGGTTGTTACATTAGATGCTGTGACACCAGAAAACTGTCCTGATTCTAGTTATAATGCATTTTATAAATTTCTTATCCAATCAACTGCTTCTACACAGTTCTTCAGCATCTTAATAAATCAATCATTAATTGCTATGTTTATTATGTTTCTACTGTGATGTTTATTTTTATCTAATAATATAATTTTACAAAAATTTACAGCAGTGCCTTTTACTTTTAACAGCTCTACAAGTTCTATTACTAAACTTTAATATCTTCTTGCTTAAGATATCTATTTGCTTATATAAAGCATATTTTTACTTGCTTCAAACATATTTCTATATAAACTGTAAATGCTAGTTTTACCTTTACTGTTCTAAAACACCTTTTCCAAGGCCTTAGATCAAACGCTGTATCCTTCTCTATTTCTGAGCCTGAACGCTCGAGTTCTTGGGAGATTTTTGGGCCTGCATTTCTTACACAGGGCTGGCAGCTCTGCATCCCATGCCGTGGGAGAGGCAGGACCTTCCCGGGAGGCTCAGGCACTGCTCCCAAAGTGGAAACCCTGGGCTCTCCCACCCAAGGCTGCACACTCACCTTGCAGGCACAGCCCTGGGCAGCGAGGTCGGTGCTCCCCGGGAGCGCTTCCCTGGCGGCTGGCTCGTGTTTGTGGTGCCTTCCCTAAATCTCCTGGCAGCTTGTGTTTCATCTCCCACCGCGCGAACGCACACGCTGCCGCGCTGGAGCTCTGCCGGCTCCCCGCACATGTTGCTTTCTGCTCCTCCTCCTCTTCCTCCTCCTCCTCCTCCTCCCCAACCTCCTTCGTGCCTCTCCGAGTCCTGCCCGGATCCCTTGGCACCGTGCCGGGATCTCTGCCCTCCCTTCCAAAATACTCAGAGCATCCTCCCGGGCAGAGCCATGGCCAGATCCTGCCTGGATCCCGCTGCTCCAGGGCTGGCATCCCTGCGGGGACAAACCCCTCCAGGAGACGCTGCCGAATGCCGTGCCCGGCTGGCTGGAGCACCGGGAGCTTTGTTAGACCTTCCATCCCCGCAAATCCCTGCTCGCAGGACGCCGAGCAGGTGCTGGGAGCCAAGGCGCCGTCATTCCAGAGGAGGCGTTTATCCAGCGGCGCTCGGGGAGTGCCGCAGGTTTATTGCCGGCCTCTCATCACGCTGACACACGCAGCAGCAGGAAGTTCCAGCGAGCTCCATAACAGCTCTGCACAAGTGGAATGTTGTTATTTTGTTAGGATCTCTGGGAATTATTATCCCCCTATCCACGTCAGCTCACGGAGCTGCAGGATGGGCAGTGGCTCTGCCCCCGGGGGGTGTGACACTGTGACACCAGCCCAGGGCAGAGTGTGACCACCTCAGTCACGGTGTGGGGACTGTGCTTTAGGGGTTTTCCTCTTCAAACAAGCCCAAAGCCTCCCCCCGAAGTCTCCCGGGAGGCGGAGGGACGGGGCTGGAGGCGGTTAATGGCTTTCCACCTGCGGGAGCTGCGGAAATGCTCCCAGCAAAGCACAGGCTCTGCTCCAAGCTCTTACAAGCTAATCAATGAAACATCACAGCTTGGGAGCCGGGGCAGAGCAAAGCAGCACAGTATGGATTTTATTTTTTCATGCAAAGAGCTTTAGTACAAATCCCTTTTTTTTCCCCCCACAAAGAGAGCAAGCAGCCTCTGCAGAGAAAGCCAAGCCTGGGGCGCCAGGGAGGACACAGGGGTGGGCTGGGAGGGGGCTGTCACCTCCCCGGTGAGGCACAGCCACAGTTATTGCACTGTCCTGCTCCTTGTGCCCCCCAGTTCGTGGATTCTGGTCCCTGGGTGGTGCCCAGAGCAGGGGAGGGGCAGGTGTGGCTCTGCTGACCCAAAGCTTTGCTGGTCAGGTCACAGACACCATCAGGAGTGGGCTCTGTGGGGCTGCCACTGCCTCTGCAGAGCTGTGAGGAAACAAAGCATCACTCCCTGCTCCAGCTGCAGGGGGTTTCTGGGACCTGAGCGATGCCACCTGCTTTAGCCACTGCAGAGGGACTTTCCAGTCCCTGGGACCTTCCAACCCTCCTGCTCCATGGCACAGAAATGAGCTGGTGCGAGGGGCTGGATTGCTTTTGGCTAAATAATCGGCTCTGGGCTGTGCTCAGAGCTATGCTGTGCGGCTGCACGGCCCCGGGTCTGGTAACCAGTCACTGATTCCGGCTTGTAAAAGCATCTCCAGGGATTTGGTGTTTGCCTTCGAGCCGGGGGAACTCGGAGCAGTGACAGAGCAAACACCAGGTCTGAGCCGGCTCATTACCGATTCCTCCTTGTGAGGATGATTCTCCTCATCTGTCTGTTCTCGGGATCTGTCAATGAGCCAGTTCATTCCCACTTAGGATGCGCTGTGCTGATACTGCATCACACTGATTCCAGGAGAATGTGCCTGGTGCCACATCCAATCCATCACAACAGCCCACGGCAGCCATCGGATACCTCCCTCCCTCCCTCCCTCCCTCCCTCCTTCAAATGCATCATCCCCTCAAAGATCACAATCAGCCCTTGGACAAAGCCTGGCTTTCGCAGTGCCATGGTTACTGGTGTAGATTGTAATCTGTGATTTCCTTCTTTCCCCTTATTTCCTGTTCCTTTCCCTTCCCACCCATTGGTGCTCACCCCCTCTCTCCAACAACTCAGGGATGATTCCCAATCAGCATCACTGAGGAATGCTGATTGCATCAGTTCCTCACAGACTGCTTTTGTGATTCCCACGGGGAGATTGTTTGAGTCAGACAAATGAAAAATATTTACCTGTGGCTGGTGCTGAGGGCCAAGGTCTGCATCCAGCTCATCCTGTCATGCAGACTCCTCCAGCCTTCGTGGGCATTCCTGCCTGGCTCAAGGTGCTGAGCACTGGTGCTGAGCTCTCCTGCCTGGGACAGGGGACTCTGAATCTCCCTCTGGTGTGAGGCAGAAAGCCAGAGAATTTTCCTGGAGACAATTAATGGATTACAGTGAGTATAGAGTAATGCAGAGGCAAAAAATCCTTCTCTCCAGAGGCAGTAGGATAGCACTGAAATCATGCTGCACTCTGCCTCACTTCATAAAAACTTCTTGTTATTCCTCAAGGAGGAATTGCGAGAGAGGACAACAGTTCTGTGCACTCCTGGATTTACAAATGCTGTTTTATGTATCAGTGTAATCTCTCTTGCAATTTATATGGGATGCAATGAGTAAACACCAGCAGCCCTGGCAGGAATGCTGACTCTGGAATGGATGCAGAGAATGGAGGACAAGGTAGGAAAGCCTCCCCAGAGTAGGTATTTTCCAGCTGAAAGGCAGATTCATAGACAGCAGATTTCTCCAGGATTTGTGGGGATGGTCAGGATGGGGGGACCACCGGCTGCTCGCAAATCCTGCTGGAGCAAAGAACTGAAGATCACAGCAGAAAAGTCTTGGAAAACTTTTGGGGCATCACAGTGCAGCAGTGAGAGACAGATACAGCAACCAGAGCAACACCATGGCCTTGGGAAGGAGCCTGGCAGCCACGGGCTGCAGTGGCTGGGAGTGCCTGGAGCTGGTGGGAGCCTCTCCAGGCATTGCCTCGAGGAGCTTTAGTTAATTAAGCTCTGAATTATGAATTATGCATAGAGCATAAAACAATGTCCTGATTCCTGGCTGGGGAATTAAGGAGCCATGGGCTCAGGTAGGTGCTCCCAGGCTCCAATCCTGGTGCACAAGGAGAGCTCCATGGGGGGATGGCTCACTGGGACGTGACACAGGGACTGTGGAGCTGTGCTGGGGCCTTTGGCCACACAGGAACACTGAAGGGTGCAGAGGTGATGCTGGGGACACAGCACCCCGGGCAGGCTGTCCCTTCCCACCAGTTCCACAGGGATGCTGCTGCCTGCCTTCTCCTCAGAGAGTTTGTTTCCCCCAGCCCCCTCCAAACCCCAGTGGGCAACAGGGAGCCTATTTTTGAGCTCTGCAAAGTCTTCCTCTGTTGACAAGGAACAAGGACTTCCCTCCTGAGCGGGCCCCCAGCTGTGCCCGCTGGCGCTGGCTCAAAGGGGCTGGATCCCAGCCTGGCCTGCAGCTCAAACCCCCCATTCAGCACCGTGTTTGGAAGGCAAAGCAGGGAATCAGCCCCGTTCCCAAAGCCAAAGGCTGGAGTGGCTCTGCCATCTCGCAGGGACAAAGGCCTTTTCTGCCCCGGGACAATATTGCCACTCACCAGCAGTGTCCCCAGCCAGCGGAGCCTGGGGACGGCTCCTCAGAGCCGCCTTTCAGCTGCACTATGGGGCACCTCTGCTTCCAAGTCTAAAGCTGAGCTTATTTTTCCGCTTCCTTCGGCCATTGAAGCCCCCCCCGGGCACTGTGGAGGAGGGGTGAAAGCTTCCCAGGGAAGCTGCAGGGAGGAGGCTGGTCCCCTGTGTGAGCAGAGGGCAGGAGGGGCAGCAGCCTGGCACCCCGTGTGTGCCCTCATGAGAGCCCCACGGAGGAGCTGCATCCCCAACAGGATCCCCAGCGTGTTTTGGGATGGCTCACACGGATCTGGAGCCATTAGTCAGGGGTGGTGGGGTCTGTCCTGGTGGGCTCAGCCCCTCCAGCGCCTCTGTCTCTGTCTCCCACCTGGGGCTGCACCAGTGTGGGGGGAAAGGAGCTGCCTGTGAGGTGCTGGGGGGCAGCAGGATCTGTCCCACCCCACTGCAGGGCAGGTGCTGCAGCATCCCCGGGGTTCCACAGGCAGTGCCCAGGCTGGATGGAGCCCCTGGCAGCGCTGCCCCTGCCCCGTGGGCGATCAATAGGCACAACTGCAGAGCAAACGCGGCGGCACCGGCGGCTGCAGCACCGGCGCGAAAATAAATGAGAGATTGATTTTCCGGGCAGTTGGGATCTCATGGATCTCAGCTGCCGTGACAAACGGAGCTCAGGCATGGCTGGCGCCATGGGGCTGTCACCTCCCTGCTCTCGCTGGCGCTGAGGAGCAGCCCTGTGAGGGGTTGGGGGCTCAGGCACCCGAAATAAAAGCAACTCGTTGCCAAAAAGGCAAAGCCACTCTGAGCGGCTCCAGAGGCTCACTGCAGTGCAGGGGACAGTCCCCAAACAGGGAGCTGGCAGGGCTGGGGACATTGGGAAGGACAGGGAAGTGGGTGTCCTGTGCTCCCTGTGGGACTCCCTTGCTCCCTGTCTGTCATCAGCCCCTTCCCAAACCGCAGTGAGCAGCACTGAAAGGCACCGTCTGCCTTTAACATCTTATCTCCAAGCTGCTCTTGCTAAGTCACATCTGACTTAATTATGGTAATTAAGATTGACATTAATACAAGATTAAAATGTGAAATTAAAATTAGCTGTGAAACTTATCTGAGTTTTTAGAGCAGCCATTGATTTTCTCCACTGTTAATCAAAGGTCTGAGGTAACGGCCGATGAACACGGTGCTAATTAGAGCAATGCCCATAAAGTGGCCTCGGGAGATGTTTGTCTTATTTCTCAGAATACCTCAGGTTTCTGACCATGCAAACACCTCTGGCCCTGAGTGCTGCTGAGGGAGCTCAAGAGACCACATTTTGCTGCGCTGTTCCTGGTCTGGATCTGGGCTGTGCATGCAGCCGTGCCCAGCCGTGCCCAACCATGCCAGGGCTGCAGGAGCTGGTCCCACTGCAGGGATTTCAGGGTGGCAGGTGCCAGAAGGGCCCCGGTGTTTCGGGGAGCAGCAGGAACGCGGAGATCCCGGGAGTGCCGAGGCTGCCGCTCTCTCTCCACACACATCCCGCTCATTCTCCGGGTGAGATTTCACAGCCCATTAGGCCTCAGCGCCGGCTGCGGGAGGGAAATGATTCAAATTGCAACAGCTCTGGGGAGTGCATCCTGTGCTTCATCCCAGCCCGTCTCCCTACACACTCTCCTGCCTCCCAGCTCACCTGAGCAAAGCTGTTGGAGGGACAGGAGGACCCCAGCACTACACAGGTCCCTTCCCCTAGGTGTGATGCCCTGGAGTCATGGGGTGCAGTCTCCTGGGCCCACCTGTACCCCCTAAACTCGGCTGAGCAGCTGAGGGTTGAGCCTCACTATTCCCTCTCCATCACTAACAACTTTTGCCACTTCGTGGGCATTTCTGCATCACAAATAAAATGTTTGGTCTCTTTTCCTGCCTGTTTCCATGGCACTGCTGTTATTATCTGGCTATCTTAGGAGTTTACTACAATGCAGATGAGCACAATAAAAATCACTCAAGGAGAACTGCTAAATGAGAGACAGCTCTTATCTTTAGCACCGGCAGGTCGGGGTGGGAAGCGGGGCTGGAGCGGAGGGGGAGCGGCGCAGGCAGCGCTCGCTGTGCCACAGGAAGCTTTGTTCGACCAAATTAAACCTCGGAGCAGGCGAGTCCCAACTGGGTATGAGAGTGGCAGTGTTAAATAACACGCTGCACCTCTCGCTGCTTTCTCTCTCTTTCTTATTTTGTTCTTCTCGAGCCTGCTGCCCAACTGTTCCCAGCTGGCAGCAGCTCGCAGCGACACCGGGAATGCAAATGACCCTCCCGCCCGCTCCCCAGCATCCCCGGGATGCTGCCTCCGCTTCCAGCGGCGCGCCGGGGCACGAGGGAGCTCAGCAGAGCCCCGGCAGGGAAAACGGCAGCAGGATCAGCCCCCCGTGTTTGGACAGTTCCTTGACTCGGTGTGTTCTGCGTGGTGGCACTGGTGGTGACACCAGAGCGTGATGGTTGTTGCTGAGGTAACGGGATCAGCGTAATTGCTCCTGCAAAGGTAGCAGGGACTTCTCAGATGGCAGCATCAACAAACTGGCTCTTTAGGGAAGAGGATGGGCTGCGTCTCGTGCTGTCTGACACTGGTGCTGTGCATTCGTGACACTGCTCTGGATATTTGACTTGACAGGCAGAGCGGCCGGGAGGGCCAGGCACTCTCACCGGGAGGTGAATCACAATAAACATTTCAGGGCAGGATCTGGGATTTCGAGAGAGTGGAGCCTCTGTCTCTGTTCTTCTCAAAGTCAGTGTAATTACACCGTGTGCTCCATGGGCTCGGGAGGGGCCTGCTGGGATCCTTGAGCTCACTGCTCCTGCTGGTGGCCTGGCCAGGAGGACGGGCAGGGGGTTCCTGGGAGCCATCCAGGCCACGGTTCCCCTGCAGGCAAGGAAGCTGAGGAGCTCTGGGGCCAGGCCCTGAGCAGGAACTGCCTGCGTCCTGCTGCTTTTGCCTCAGGACTGAGGGTACTCCAGGGCTCACCCATGGCCGTGGTGCCAACCCAACATTATGGGGGACCTAAGCAGCACCCACAAACTGTGAGCTTTTGTAAGCCCAGTGTCCCCACCCTACTGAGGTCAGGCAGGTCACAGCTGCAGCTCCCTCCAAGCCAGGCTTTGCTGCCTCCAGCAGCAGGGCCAGGAGCCATGGAGCATCCCTGATCCCAAGGGAGCCATGGGGCCTGTGTCAGCCTCCCCATAGCACCTCTGCCCTGTTCACTGTCAGCTTTAGGGGAGCTGGGGAGAGGGAAGGAGGACACATCTGGGCTTGAGGAGGGAGTGAGAAGGGCTTGGAGTCCTGAGTGGGGCTTTGGGTGGGAAGGGGTGGGATGCTGAGTAGAGTTGGGATGGTAAGAGGTGATTTGGATGCTATCAGGGGCTTGAGGGCAAGGGGCAGTGAGATGGGACAAGAGACCGGGCACAGGCTGATAGGGGGCCTGCCGTGGGAGCACTGCCCAGGCTGGGGGGGCACCGGGACTCCCGGAGCAGGAAAAAGCCGAGAACGACGGAGGAAACCACGGGCAGCCGTGCGCCCGGAGCTGCTGCGGGAGCCGTTCCCGGGCTGGTCGGTGGAGCCGGGGCGAG
>VZTB01000708.1:175719-207648 GCA_013397245.1 Thryothorus ludovicianus
CGCTACTGCTGCTCCCCGGGCCGGGATGAAACTTCTGGCATTGCGGGGAAGCGCAGAGGGAGCGGCGGCGGGAGCGGGGCCCGGCGGAACGCGGAGCTCAGCACCGCGGGGCGGACAGCTCCCGCCGCCCGGGAACGCTCAGGGAGCCGCGTCCTCACCGGGAACCGAGCGCCAAAGGGGCCGCGGCCTCCCGGGAGCCGTGCCGGACCCCTCGCCTCCCTCCCGCAGGGAGAGCAGCCCCGTGTGTCCCCAGCCCTCCGTGTGTCCCCAGCCCTCTGTCCCTCCAGCCCCTACTTCCATGTCGCCGCCGGTGTTCCCAACCCACTGTCTCGGTCAGGGGGTGTCTGTGGGGGGGTGAGTGTTTACCCAGGGGCTGCCTGTTCGTTCCACGTGTCCCCCGTTTCCACGCAGACCCACTCCCTCTCCCACTGCTGCGATGCCAGACCTAAGAATAGGCTCCGGGATGCGCTCGCGGGTGACTTGGCAAAGTCATCGCAAACTCGTGTGAGGCTTGGAGATGACTGAAGCAGTGCCTGTGCCCAGTCCCTTGGCACTGCTGAGAGGCCAGGACGAGGCAGCCAGGCTCGGGTGTGCATCTGGGTGGGGTTCCCAGCATGGATTGTTCGGTGGGAGAACGGGAGAGGCCGGTGCGTGCTGGAGCTGCAGTGTGCTCGGGGCCTGAGGCTGCCCTCCGGGGCTGGCAGGGTGTTTATAGCAAACACAACCAGGTCCTGGTGTCAGGAGTGCTGTGCAGAGCTGTCTGCCTACTCCAGTCCCTGCTCTGGTGGTCAGATTGCGTTAAATGACTTTGACTTTTCGGTCTGAAACCCGGCTCTCCAGACAGGGATTGTATTACAGAATCCATCCTTTCTGGGCAGGAAAACAGCAATGGATGTAGAGGGTGGCATTTCTCCCTCACCTGCATGGGTCTGTGTTCTGTGTACGTGCATGTACGTGTGGAGGAATCAGATGCCAAGTCCCTGCCAGTTCTGGCACCCTGTTCCAGCACGGGGACACACAGAGAGGCACGTTCCTCTGGAGTGTTACACAAACGCTCTGCTCCGGGCTGCCGGTGCTCTGTGTGAGAGCAGCGATGATCCCGGGGGGCCTGGGGGCGCTGGGAAGCAGAGCCAGCAAGCACAGGCCCAGCGAGGGCTCTCAGCTCCCTCACTGGCTCGTGTGCTGAGGCAGGAGGGCTGCCCCAGTCCCACCGGGAGCATCAGCAGGCAGTCCAGCTCCCGGGAACAGGATTTGGCACAATCTGCCATAAATCTCATGGTGGAAGAACACAGTGTGCTGAACTCCTCTTTCCTTGGCAGAGAGAGGGAGCTGATAAATTGTTGACCCTTTACAAGGTTTGGTGAATTATTGCAGTGAAATCCCAACTCCTGCCTACGCAGCCTGGAGCCGATGGCGACGTGGCAGCTCTGCCCGTGCCTGGGGGGAGTCTTGTCCATCTGTGTGGAGGGGGACACAGCCAGGGGCCCAGAGCAGCAAATCCTGCTGTTCTCCAGCTGGGGGATGGGGGGGTAGCAGGATCAGACCCCACGGATTCAGGTTGCTCTGCTCCATCTGCTGCTCTTTCTGTTCATGCATCCAAGAAATAACCATTTTCACATGACTTGCACCCATCGGGTGCTTGGCTGGTGGCTTTGGGTGCTCTGCACTGGTGAAACCATTTAGATCACCAGAGAGGAGGTGTGAAAGCCTCTCCTCTGCTCTCGGCATCCGCTCGCACCCACCCACCGGCGCAGAGCAGGCAGCAGAGGCACTTCCCTGCACAGGGACTCGTGCCAGGAGTGCTGGAGCAGCAGCATCCCGGGAATGTGGGCACCAGCAGGGGCATTTGTTTGTACCCCGGAATGATGCAGAGGGCAAACACAGGGGGTGTGGGCAGCTGAGTGCAGAGAGGACAGCGCTGCCCGTGCAGGCTCAGCCCATGGCCCCGAAACCAGAGTAGGCACAGCTGAACCCCTGGGAGATCCAGGGTTTCTAAATATTTTTGGGGTGTCCAATATAGGCTGTGATGAGACCTGCCCGAGGCTATGGTGCCGGGAGCAGAAATGCAGCTGGGGGTGCTGAATTTCGGGCTCCTCTGCACCCCCAAGCTTTGCACCCTCCCCTCTCTTCTCCACGGGGCACTCCTGGGGTGGCTGTCACAGCCCGATAGCAAGGACAGAGATCCCCGTGGCTCTGTGGTGAGCACAGCAGCACGGGAGGCTGTTTCCAGAGGATCAGGTGTGTCCGGCAGGAAGGAAAACCGAGCGTGAATTCGGCGAGGGCTGCAACAAGTGCGTGGTGAGCTCTCGCGGCAGCACCCCGGGCAACGAGATAGCAGCACGGGGCCGAGCTGCCAGCAGAGATAACGGGAATGGGGCTTGTCTGATGGAGAGCTATCAAAGGCCACGGCAAATGGCTCCTCTTCCTTCTCTCCTCCTTGGCAGAAAGGATGAGGAGAGCCTGGATCAGGAGTAAATGAAATTAGTCTCTTTCAGCCCTCTGCTTCTCCGGTATTTTTTGCCGTTATGAATATACAAAGATGCCATTTCAAGCGCAGCTTTGTGGATGTCACAGTGTCACAGACATTTCCTTCTGTACATTTTTAACTTCTCCTTCGCTGAGGAATCCGGTAGCAGGATTTAGGGCTGAGGAGCAAGGCTCCGCCGAGTCAGCTGAATGTGCTCCCTTGGCATCCAGAACGGCAGCAGAGATCTTGGAATAGCAAACCGTGTAAAAAGGGAAGTGTGTGATCCATCCCTTGGAAGTCAGGTGGTGCTGGCTTCAGGAGCTAATGGATAATAAGTGATGGATGAGGCAGAGGAGTGCCAGGACATTGCTGGACAGGTAATGTGGGCATCAAAATGAGCTGCTGTGAGCACAGCCCATCCTGCCAGGGGGCAGGGATGTTCCCTGGGTATTCCAGGTCAATGCTGGGCTCTAGGGTGCTTTGTTATCCCATTTTGCACAGACAGTTGTTTTTTTTTAATGAAATGGGCTTTGTCTGATTAAATAACACACAGCTTTTGATGTAGACTACAAGCAGCCTCAGAAATCTGTGTATTTTCCATCCTCTGTCACTGCGATGAGCGCAGCTGCTTCCAGTGGGCTTTGGGAACAAAAAACCCGAAACCAGAGTAACCTGTGAGCAATCCGAAAGTTATTTACTTGATGCGATTTTATTTTTCAAATATTTGAAAGCGGTTACTGAGCAGTAAAATAGGCTCCAAGGAAATCCTGTTACAAAACACAGGCTCTATTTTAATTAGCATGACATGAGCGACACGGCTGGAACCGGGGCTGCCACCGAGTGCATCTTTCAGGAGCTCGGTGGTGTCTGTAGGAAACACGGCAGGAGCACTGGCTTTCCAATTTTCCAGTCCATCAGGATGGATTTACACTCTTGTCAGGGGTATGAAATTGCTGGATGTGGTGGTGAGAGCTGCGTGTCTTTAACCACTTGACTTGCCAGGCACAGGGTGCTCTGCAAGGTGGGGATGTGCGTGTCCCTGCTCTGCTCACAGGAGGGGCGAGGGGACACCGGCACCCCAACAGCACCCAGCCCTCTGCCCTTGCCAGGGCTTCAGCAGGATGAGCACTGGGATGAGCCACACTGGAGCCTGGGGACCAAGGGCAGCACCTGGACAGGTCCCTTCTGGCAGGGCAGGATGTGGAGCCAAAGCCAGCAGAGACCTCGGGGTGCAGCTGGTGCCAGCCCTGGGCAGTGGGGAGGGGAACCTGCCATCCCCAAGCTGGTGCACCCCAAACCAGGGGGCAAAGGGCAGAGTGAGGGAGGCTCGTGGGGTGAGGGAAGGTTTGGCATCACTCTGGCTCGGGCTGCTGCTGCTCATAGCTGTGTTCCACAGCTTTCTGGAGCACTTCCCAAAAGGACCTGCTTCACGAGATGGCTTTTCCTGCTGCTGCACAAGTGAGTGGTGCTGGATTGATGGGATGCAGGGAGCAGATCCGCCCGGTGCAGGTGCTTCAGCTGCTCTCCCTGCAGCCCCGACGCAGTGACAGGGAACTCAGCCTGCAGGAACCAGGAGGAAGGGAAGGAGAAGGGCTCTGCAGCAGGAGCCCTTCCTGCCAAGGTGCTCAGGGAGGGAAGGTGTCCTTCATTCTGGGGGACAGGCTGCCAGCTCCTGGCTGTCTGTCTCCTTTCACAGCTTGTTAACCGACAAGTTGTTAAGGATGTTCTTGCTCTGTCCCATGGGGCCGGTCCCGCTCTATCCGCATCCTGCTCTATCCACATCCTGCTCTATCCACGGATAAAAATACCTGCACAGTGGAAACGGCAGCCAGAGACAGGAGTGAGAATCTGCGAGAGGAGCAGCCCTGCAGACACCAAGGTCAGTGAAGGAGGAGGAGGAGAAGGTGCTGCAGGTGCCCGTGGTGCAGCTCAGGGTGAGGCAGCTGCGCCCCTGCAGCCCATGGGGATCCACAGTGAAGCAGGAATCCATCTGCAGTCCATGGAGGAGCCCGTGCTGGAACAGGATTTGTACCCATGCAGAGAGGAGCCCACATTGAAGCAGGTTTGCTGGTAGGACTCGTGATCCTGTGGAAGGGATCCAGGCTGGAGCATCCTATTCCTGAAGGACTGACCCTCTGGAAGGGTCCACATTGGAGAAGTCCACAGAGGACTGCAGCCTGTGGGAAGGACTCAGAGTGGGAAGTTCACAGAGGGGTGTCTCCCGTGAGAGTGATGGAGCAGCTTTGGTGGGCACCCAGCATCCATCCAGTGCCAATCCAGCACATCCACAGGATCAGCTGCACTGCTGGAGAGATGGGAAACAGATGAACCTCTGCTGCTCAGCTCTGTTATGTCTCAGATTTCATCCATAAGGATTTCTGGAATCAGAGGAGAGCTGTGGAGCTGAGTGGCTGGAGGAGCCAACAGAGTCTGGAACTGAAAGGGGCAAAGCTGGGAGCAGGGGAGGCTCATCTTCCTTACCTGAGAGGGACGTGCTGTGGGTTTCCAGCAGAGCCTGTGGCATTGACTCAGAACCAAATGTTGATTGTCTCCAACTTGGATCTACACCCCCAGTCCCTGAGGTTGGGGAATTCTTGAGCAGCCACAATCAGTGCATGTCTCCTGGTACAGCCCCAGGAGTCCCCAAAACACAGGGGATGTCAGGGAGGATCTGCCACCAGCTGTAGAAGTGGATATTGTGTCTGGCAGGGAGGTTCCTCTGGCGCTGTGGAGAAGACACCATTCCTGCCCCGGTGTCTTTGTTGGATGTCAGGGATGTGAGATAAGGAGCCCTTTGAAGCTGGGAGTTGGTGTCACACTGCCGCAGCTGCACTGAGCTCTAAACCAGGGATCCAGCCCAGGGAGCGAGCAGGGGCACTGGACACAGCCTCTCTGGCATGGGGACCCTCTTTGGCAGTGCTCTGTCCCACGGTGGCTCAGGACTGTCCCCAGCTGGGGGGCACGGCCTTCCCAGGGTGCTGAGGAGCTGATTTCCCCTCTGTTCCATCTTTTTGCTTGCAGTGGTGCAGCTGCAGCTGGCCCGCTCCCAGGGCACAGCCCTGACTCAAACATCTCTCTTTTATTCCTTTTTCCTCCTTTTCCTTTCTTTGGGAAGAGGCCAGAGCAGCAGCTGACCAGCCCCAAGCGCTGGCTGAGCCTGGAGTTCTCCTGATGCACAACGAGGAGGCCCTGCCTGGATTCCCAGGTCTGCCATGAGGCAAGCCCAGCTTTCTCCAGACCTCTCTCCCTTCTCCTGGCCCGTGGACTGCAGTAGATATTCAGCCCCCAGAGAACCCAGGAGGCTGGGCAGGAGCCTGGCTCTGTGCCTGCTCCATGGGGGTGAGGACAAGGCGTTGGCACCCCAGGACAGATGGCTGCAGCAGGAAGGTGCAAGGAGACTTCATGGAAGCGCAATCCAAGCTGCTGGCAGTGCAGAGGGATCGGATGAGCAGCCTGGCCACTCAGCCCGGCTCCCAAGGCATCATTCCAAGTGCAAAGCTTTAGTCTAGGAAGGAAATTTGGTGCCAAATGCAAAGGCATCCAAAAAACTCGAGCACGACAGAAGGGATAACTGTGGGATGGATCCCAGAGCGGCGTCATCTGCTCGGCAAGGAGGATTCTCACGTCTCGGCCCGTCTCTCTCTGTCTTGCACACTGGGGTGGGGATGTGCCAAAGGCAGGAGCTGAGGGGCTGCGAGCACCCTAGGGAGGGCAGGTCTGCAAGGGGACCCCCGAGAGGGGACAACAAACGTGGTCCCCAAGGCCTCCAGGGGACACTTGGTGATGTGCTCCAGCCCAAGCGAGGAGCTGGCACTGCCATGAGGGGCTGGGGCACGGCAGGCAGGAGGGAGCAGGCTCGGGAACAGCATGGGGGAGTGAGGGAATGTTCTGGAAAGCGGTCATTTCGGGGCAGCTTCAGAGCTAGTCAGAACGGCTGGAAATATTTAAAATTCAAGAGAGAATCTCCATCTGACGTTTTTGGGTGGATTAATGGAGCATGGCAACATTTTGTGGATGAGATGCTTCATCTCGGGTAGAGTGGTGGCTGGGGGACAATACTGAGGACATCACTGCTGATGTCCCCTCTGCCACCCTGCATCTCTTCCATGATGATGGGGCTGCACAAGAACACGGCTTGCATCTCCTGATGCTGATTTAAATGCAATTTCAGGAAAAAAAAGCAGGCTTTTCCTGACAGCCCTGAACTTCCATTTGCAAAGATACCAAGTCCCTAAATTGACAGATCACTCTGGCACAAGCTCTAAGAGCTCCCAGTGCACCAGCACATCCCTGCCCACCTCAGGAGTTCTTGGAAAAGTCCTCTTGGACACATCCAGTGCCATCCTTGGAGAGCTCAGACTATTCCCAGCACTGTCAGGGTTAATTAGTTCTGGTGCAGGGGTCAGATCCTGGAGCAACGCTGCCCAAAGCTGCCACCCACAGCAACGCCACCCCAAAATCTGGGGCCCCAAGGCAAGGAGAGGCTCCTTTCCAAGGCACACAGCCCCTACCAGACAATGTGTCTCCCTTCACTCCTTATCCATCCACATTATCCACGCAGCAGTTTTTAAATTGCTGCTGGACACTGTATTTACATAAATATGTGAGCCAATGAAGTCTAAAACCCTGGTGAGTCCTAAATGGTGAATTAAGTTTTTGGAAAGAGGATTTTATCAATTTACTGCGAGTGCAAATCAACAGAACAGAATTTACAAACCCATCAAAAAGCGAGGTGACAGTTTGGAATTAATCCTCTGCCCCAGGCACAGGATGTACCTCCACAAACATCTCCCAGCATAAATATATCTGAGAAATAGTGGAGGAAAACGTAACTCCTAATGCCTGAGCACGCTGGCGGCGGCGGCAGCGGGAGATGAATGGAGTTAATGTCATCGGGAAGGTGCTGCCGCCTCCTGCTTTATTTTTATCCAAGACTCAGAGCCCAGCCTGCGCTGAGATATTGCAGTTTGTCTTTGTGCCAGAATTTCCCCCGAAGAAAATCTCCCCGATAATCGCTCTTCCTCATCTATTCCTTTTTAGAAAAAAAAGGAAAAAACCCGAATAAGTTCATTCCGTTCCTCCGCACCCCTCGCTGCTCGGAGAAGCCCCTGCAGGCTGCATGTCCTGGGGGGGATGAGCGCCTGTGTCCCCACGGCTTGGATGTGGCTGGGGGATGGATTTGGGACAAAAACTGGCGCCGTTGGGGCCATGCGGGCGCTGCTGGGTGCTGATGGCACCAGGGATGCCCTCAGGTAGAGAGGGGGATGCTGCTGGTGCCGCGGTCCGAGCTCCCTGGCTGGGCCACGGCGCTGCTCCTTCCTTAAGGACCGAACCCAAACACCCATCCAAACCCATCGCAGCGCCCTAAAGGAACAGAGATTCCCAATTCCTGCTTCTCCTGGGCTCTCGGGTCCTCGGCAGCCGCAGCGGGATCGCTGCAGTCGCCTGGCGAGGGACCGGGGCTGCTCTCCTGTCCCCTGAGGGGTTCAGAGCTGCCACGGAGATGAAATCAGTGAGGCAATAACCAGTAAAAGCCAAACTTCTCAAGCTTTCTAATCACAACTAGAAAGGCTCCTTTTCAGCTTTTGTTTCCAGCTCACAGAGGAGCCCGTGGCTGCCAGCGGCGAGATGGCTGGCTTTGTTGTGGAGATGACTGTGAAGGACACAGGCTGTGTTCCCATTTAGGAATGCATTGAGGCTTTCTTGGAATTCATTAGGAAAGGTAGGGAGGGAAGGGTGCAGCAAAACAAGAGTCCTTGCCGCTGCAGCCCGCTCCCAAGGGGAAGAGCTTTTCAGTTTCTCCGCTGCAAGAGGTCTTTTAAAGCTTCTAAATTCCAAAGCGGTTCCGTTCCTCCAGTGGGGCTCATCTGCAGCCAGCCGGGAAGGGGAAGGTGCCCGTCCTGCAGCTGCTCCTCAGCATCACCGGGCTCTGGTCCCGGCAGGATCCCCACATCCTGAACAGCCCGGCTGGAGCCCAGCGTGGAGTCATGGACCTGTTTGGAAGGCACCATAAAGCCCATTTTTTCACTCTCCCCAGCGCTCTCCAGCCTGGCCTTGGACACTTCAAGGGATCCAGGGGCAGCCACAGCTCCTCTGGGCTGTGCCAGGGCCTCCCCACCCTCACAGGGAAGGATTCCCTCCCAAAATCCCATCTAACCCTGCCCTCTGGTACAGAGAATCCATTCCCTGTGTCCTGTCCCTCCATTCCTTGTCCCAAGTCCTTCTGCGGCTCTTCTGGATCCCCTTTAGGCACTGGAAGGGGCTCTAAGCTCGTCCTGGAGCCTTCCCTTCTCCAGGTGAACACTTCCAGCTCTCCCAGCCTGGCTCCATGGCAGAGGGGCTCCAGCCCTGCATCCACTGTCGGGATACAGCACGGAGCGATCGTGACTCATTGTCACCTCACTGGGCACGTTCTCACTCAAGGCCACAAACCGAATTGAGTCACACAAACATCATCTCCTCCAGTGGCTCAGGTATCCGCCCAGGCTTCCAGGGGGGGAGGGCTGGATTTTTCCACATTTCCACTCCACATGCACTTTGCCTCAGGAGCAAAGTCCTTCTTTAATTATACAGCGTTACATCTCTGATCCGAGCAAGAATCCCGAGCGAGCAGCAGGGACAGGAGCCTGCCCACAGTCAGAGTCACCTCAAACAGGGGGTCAGCTCTGAAAATTCCTTCTTTCCGTCCCCCAGCACCAACCCCAGAGCTTTCTCTCGTGGAAAATCCGTGTTACAGGTTTATGTTGGCATCCTGCTGCTCCTCCCGCTCCCAGGAAATCAGCTGCTGTGTTTATCCTGAGCCAACAGCCCCAGCCTGGGGCCTCCTGCCTCCATCCAGCTGCTGCTCCGGGCTCTGCTGCCCCTCGGGGTTCCTGCCAAGCACCCGGGGCAGGATGTGTCCCTTTTCCAGAGGCAGATGGTGGTGGCACAGCCCAGGAACCCTTCAGCCCCATCCCTGAGCGCTCAACACTGTGTGTCAAAAAGGCAGTGCTTAAACCCAGATTTATGTCTCAGATGTGCCTGTTTTAATCATACTACACTGCTATCAAAAGGACATTAAAAATTACGATTACCCTCCAGGAACATAAACAATGGCAGCAGTGACAAACCCCTCATCCCAGGCGGGTGGCACACGGGTTTGTTTAATTGGCCCATTCATTACCTGCTGGGGAGAAGAGCCAGGTCCTTCCTCACCGCATTTCCCCATCACCAGGGTGGGTCAAAAATAAAGCCAGGAGGAAATCTGCCCTGCCAGCAGTGAGAGGAGACCAAAGAGGTGCCCAAGAGAAAGTGCAATGCTCTGCAGCAGGTCCAGCTCCTCCCCAAAACACCCCTTGAGGCAGAGCTGGGGGTACAAATCACCCTCCAGGGGTGAGATTTAAGGGCTTTCTCTTAACTCAACCCAGCTGTGATTGCCCATCCCTCCCACGTGTGGGTTTCTGATTTTGGTGTTTAGGGAATTTTTGGGGGTAGATGAAGGTGACCTTGCCTAGTTCCTTACAAGGGAGATGCTTTTCCATCAGCGTCCTTGGAGCTGTTCCCAAGGTGAAGATGGTGGCAGCAACACCCTATGGGCACAGGGGAAGGTGACACAGCCCCCACCAGGGCAGGTGACACCGGTGGGACATCGCCCACAGAGCAGGTCCCTGCTGCTGGCCACCAAGTCCTGCTTTGCTCTTTGTTCATGATATCCCTTTAGCTTTCTATTTCTCTATTTTGGGAATCCGGGGATTTCGTGGGTGCTGCAATGGGCACGGAGAAGGGTCTGGGTGTCCCCCAGCCTGTCAGAATGCTTAGCTGGGCACTGCACCCTCGGCAAAGTGTTGTCCTCTCTGTTCCCAGTGTTCTTGCACCCCCCCACCAAAGCCTGTCATTATCCTTTCTGATAGAATTCAGATCAATCACACAGAATAATTGAGCAGAGGTCAAGGAAGGCTGTTCCTTCCCCAGGGAACAAGGGGCTGCTTTCGTCAGAAGTACCAGGGAGCCAGTTTAATTGTTCTCAATCTGAGAAATTATGAACGTGCCTGATAATTGCGTGTCTTCTTGTGCTGGAGAGGGAGGAGAGCTTTGGATGGCAGCTCCCACCAGGCATGGAGCAGAGGGGCTAAATCAGCTTTTAATCCCTCCAAAAACCTGGGTTTTGGGGGTTGATGGTGCCACCCATACTGGACTGGGAGGAAACTCTGCCCTGTGCCTGCCCAGCTGGTGCTGTGTGGGAGCACATGGATGTGGAGAGATGCAGGGGGATGTGGAGAGATGCAGGAGNGGGGGAGGGATGCAGGAGGATGGGGAGTGATGCAGGGGGATGTGGAGGGATGCAGAGGGATGTGGAGGGATGCAGGAGGAAGTGGAGTGATGCAGGGGGATGAAGAGGTATGCAGGAGGATGTGGAGGGATGCAGGAGGATGTGAAGGGATGCAGGGGGATGTGGAGAGATGCAGGAGGATGTGGAGTGATGCAGGGGGAAGTGGAGGGATGCAGGGGGATGTGGATGTGGCTGGAGCAGGAGACCCAGCAGGGCTGGGCACTGCACCCAGCCCCAGGAGCAAAGCTGCTGCTCATCATAAAGGAGGACCCTGCTTCCCTCCTGACATTCTGATGTCTAATGAAAACATATTTGCTATCTGTATTAATTAAAATAAAGTGCAGCAGCTCGTCATGAGGCTCTGTGGGAGAAGCTGTACATGGGTTATCATCATCCAGCACAGCATCGTGCAGTGATGGAATTAGTTCTGCCAGGCCATCTTTAAAACACAAATCACTGATGGCTGATACAGCAGACAATTAATTATATAAAAACCAGTGTCACTGGGAATGAGGTGAGGGCTGAGCAGCACCAGCAGCAGCCCAGGGATGGGTCCAGGGTGGGCTGGGTGGTCTCAGGGTCTGGGACATGGAAGGGGGTGAAGCCTGTGCCAGCCCCAAACTGCTGCTCTGCCCCTCAGAATGACTCTGGTTTCAAAGAGAAAAACTTTGAACTGTTAAAAATTGAATTTCAGCCATATCTCATCAGAAAAGGAGTTTGTTTCTGAAGGAGTGAGCCAGTGCAGGGGCACATCTGAGGGCTGGACATAGGGATGTGCTGGGGGTTGCTGCTCCCACATGGAGCTGCTGGCAGGATGTGCAGGAGCTGCCAACCCCCAAACTGGCCTGACATAAAAAGGATCCAGCAAAGAAATGCAGGTTGTTGCTTTTTTTAGAAGGAAAATACCAAAGAATGGAAAGGTGACAACCTGCACCAAGGCCAGGCTGGACAGATCTGTGCAAGGTGTCCCTGCCCATGGCATGGGGTGGAACTGGGTGGATTTAAGGTCCACCCAACCCAAACCATTCTGGGTTCTGTGGTTCTTTGATCACATCTGGCACCACTCCAGGCTGTGGAAAGGGCATTTGGGAGCCCAGTGTGCCCCACTCTCAGCCATCCTGGACAGTTCCGAGCTGTGCCAGGGCCTGTGGGGGTGGCAGCAGGAATGGCACAGGAACAGAGAGCACTGGGCTGTGCCCCAGTTCCTGCCAGCCTCGGTGCACAGCCCGTGATCGATGGAGCCCAATAACTGTGATAACCACAGCCATCAGTAACCCTCCCTGTCCCTGCCTTCCCGATTGCCAGCAGCAGGGCCCTTCCCCAGCTGTCAGGAATCATTAGGCACCGGAGCTGCATCGTTTCAGAGCAGGCAGCAGGGTCTTTTCAAGGGCACCAGGCAGCACCAGGCAGCACCAGGCAGCACCAGGCAGCCCAGGTAGCCCTGGTTCCTGCATCATTCTTAGGTGGCTTCAGTGAGGGGAGAAAATGCAAAGAAAATCATGGCCTGGAGAAAAGATTCCCCCTCAAACTGGGACACACTGATCCCAATACCTGTCCTGACTGAGCAGGCAGGGCTGAGACCCCACTTGGTCCCCAGCAGGGAGACCCGGGCCCTGCACCCGGGCTGGGAGGTGCAGGGCACTGAGGCACAGCCTGGGGTGTGGGGAATCCCCAGATTGTTCCATCCCCTCATCCCGAGCAGCCCCAGCTCTGCTGCCTCTGTGTGATCCCAGTGGGATCCATGGTGGGAACAGCCCGGAGGGGTCCGTGGGGAGAGCAGAAAACTCTGAGTGTGCCCTGTGCCAGATGTCACCTGTGCCACCCTCATTGCTCTGAGGCACCTCTCCACCTTGGCAAGGTGGCCAGGACCTGATGAGCTTCAAATCCTGCCTTGAGATGCATCAGGGCAGCTTTTGGGGCACTCAAAATAAATTTAAAAAAAATCATTTGGGATGTGTTGGGATGTACCTGGACAAACCCACAGAGGAGAGCAGCCATGGGCAGCAGTGCTGAGGGCTGTGTCCTGCCCTGCTGCCACGGGGAACAAGTGACACCCCCCCGAGGTGCTGCCAGTCCCTGCTCTTCTCTCGGCAGTCTGGACTGGAGCCACGCTGTGATTCCTGTTACATCCTGTGAAAGAAATATAAAGAGCTGCCAAACAGATTTAGCAGAGGCAGCTCAGCTCTCCCCGGCTGCTGCAGGGAGCTCAGGCAGGAGCCGGGTCCTGCGCCTGCCCCAGCCGGGGAGAGCCGGGCTCTGGTGCTGCACCTCGAATGTCACGTTGTCACCTCTCATTGTCACCTCGTATCTCCAGTGCTGGAATGGAAATCCAATCAAACCGAGCTGTAGACAGGTGGGACAATAGAGGAGGTTGGGAATATTCACGTATTCCCTGGATGTGACAGCCTGGGAGGAGCCCATCAGACACAGGAACAGCCAGTGACTGTAATCAGGCTAAACTTTGTCTCTCCGGAGGTTTCAGGGCTGTGTATCCAGCGGGTGTTTCCCAGTGTCCCCAGGAGAAGGGAGTTTGCCTGAACGCACTCCTGAATCCCTGCCTGGGCTCCTGCCTCCCTCCTGGGTCCCCTCTGTCACCCAAGAGGCAGTGCCAGGGCACAGCACCCCTGCCAAGTCCTTGGCTCCTGCAAGGAGAGGTGCTGGCCCTGCAGGGGACACAGCTGAGCAGAGCCAGCCAGGCAGGACCCTCAGGAGTCCCCAGGAGCTCCCAGGATCTCCCTTGGCATCGCAGCAGGAGCGGAGCAGGAGCTGCTCTCACAGGGCTGACCTGCTCCCAAAGAGTTAATCCCAGCACTCGCTTCTCCAGATCTGCTCTGCTGCATCTTAACAGTGATGGGAGATTAATTATTTTAGCTGCAGAGAGCTGACTAGAACGGGGTTTTGTAGCTAAATATACTCTCTCTTTAGGAACCCATTTAATTTTATGCCCTGATGTAGACGGCTGGGCTGGATGATTGGCGAAGAAAGAAGGAGCTTCTCTTCCCCCTCTTCAATTTTTAGCCTGAAAAGCTGCCAAAACACTCAATTTCCTCTTCCCAGGTAGGCTCTGAGGAGTGAACATTCCAGCTGGGGAGCCCAGGAGAGGCACAGGAGGGACCTTCTGCTCCTTCATCCCTCTGGCTGTCCCATCCCTGGAAGTGTCCAAGGCCACTTGGACATGGAGCAACCTGGGACAGCGAAATGTGTCCCTGCCCATGGAACAGAGTGGGACTGGATAAGCTTTAAAGTTCTTTCCTAATGAACTTCCAAATGAATTAATTCCCCCTTGAACCCAGCCTGTTAATTCCTTTCAGCCAGGTCTGTCTGCCTGGGACAAGGCACTGATGTGGTATCACAAAACCTGTGAAAAACTCAAATTACCACCTGCATCAAAGTTCCTCTCTCTCTAATGGCTCTGCTCCCCTGCTCCCTACCAGTCTGGAATATCAGGATAATTCCTGCCCCCATGAGCTGGGGGCACAGTGGGATCCAGCCTGCACGGGACAGCTTCTATCACTTCCCTGCTGCAAATCTCCTGATTCCTCCATCATTGGATGAGACACTTAAATTCCTCTTCCTCCTTAGCTGCTGCTGCTGCTCCTCCCACATTCCTTCAGGAAGGAGTTGGGCAATTCCCAGCATGAGCTGGGCTCATCCCGGGGGATTTGGGCCGTGCTGGGGGTGATGCTGCAGTGAAGGGTGCCAGGGCTGGGGACACACAGATTGTGGAGCCAGGGCACCGTGGGCAGGTCCCCCAAAGCCACAGGTGCCTGTGTGGATCTGGTGTGGCCAGAACAGATGCCTGGGAGTCAAAGTCTCATTGATTCCAGCTCCATGAAGAAGCAGTGGGGAGGAAAATCCATTTTCCTCCTAGCTCGGAGAAGTGTGTAATTTCCCGGCATCTGTCAGGGCTGTGTGGATCGTTAGAGCAGTTACAGCTCCTCCCCAGCACCGGCAGAAGGGGGAGAGGTTTGTGAGTTTAATTCCCGTATTCCTTGTGGTGTCCTTGCTCCCGAGCCAGGCACAGGCAGAGTGGATTCTCCAGTGAGGCACAAACAGGATCGATTTGCCACTAAAGCAGGTTTCCAGGAGTGTTTTGCTGTTGGAATATTGCCCCCACCTGCAGCAGTCCCCATACGGAGTGGCCCCACCTGGACCAGGAACCCCCTCACCCATGGCCAGTTCGAGGGCATTTCCCCCTCTCTAATCCAGGGCTTGGACCAAGTGTGGGTGCCTGGTGTCCCTCAGACCATGTCCCAGCCCCATGTCCCCTGCCAGCACAGCAGCTCTGCAGCAGGAGCTGGTGAAAATCCTCCCTTCCATCCCTGCAAGTGCCCAAATCCAGGCTGGACGGGGCTCGGAGTGACTCAGTTTGGAAGGTGGCACAGACAGTGCATGGGTGAGGTGATGTTTAAGGTCCCTTCCAGCTCAAACCATTCCAGGATTCAGTGATTCTGTGATTCTCTCCTCTCTGCCCTTCCTAGCAGAGATGGTTTTGCTGCTGGGAGCGGGAGCTGGGTGGGCAGTGGGAGCAGAGCTTGGTCCTTCCCGGCCACGGCTCCTCGGGCTGGGCACCACTGCCAGCATCCTCACCCAGTAATGAGGGGTTTCCATGGCAACCTTATTTGAGCATCTCGAGTGACACAGATGTAAATTTTAAAATGAAATATTCAGACCACAGTCCTACGAGCATAAATAAACCCCTGCACATGGGCAATTTAACAGCATTTTAAAGCGGATCCGAAACTCCCCAGGGCCAGCGGAGTCTCTGCGGCATCGGGAAATTCATGGGAATGGAAAGAAAAGTGTCCTGACCCCTGTGTGCCCCAGGAATCCCAGCACCCAGCTGCACGCCAGCCTGAGACCAGAGCAGCATCAAATCAGCAAGGTGTTGGTCACACTTGCCCTGCAGAGGATGTGGCACAAAGGGACAGCCCAGGAGGGACAGCCAGGTGTCCCCTGGAATGGGAGGAAAACAGCTCCAAACTTTCTCGGCCTCTGCTGCGCTGTCTTCCTGAGCAAAAGCTGAGAATCTTTTTTCTTCTGGATTACCTCCCATGATTTTCTCCGTGGCACAGCCCAGGTTTTCCCACCGGAGTCTGGAGTCTCCCAACATTGGGCAGGACCCAAGGACAGGCACTGCTCCTTCCCCCCCTGTGCCAGAGAAAAGAACGGCTTTCTGTTTTCTCCAACAGCAGTGGGAATGTTCGGCTGAAATCCATCCACAGCCCTCCCGTCCCCGTCTCACCTTTGCCGGGAAAGCGGCTCCGAAGCTCCGGGAGCCGCGGGCAGCCCCTGCTCCGGAGCTCCCACGGGGATGACTCACCCAGATCGGATTGCTACGCTTTTATTTGCTTAGAGGGGGAGCTGGCAGGATGCTCTTGAGGAAAACTTTTTTTTTTTTTCCCCTTCCTGTTGGAAAAACTAAATCTGCTGAAACAGTAGCTGCAGGAAAACCTGGGATTCACATCTCCTGCTTGGAGGCAGGCGGCCTTCGAGGCTGCATCCGCCTGCGGGGACATTCAGGGAAATGAAAGATTGTTTCAATTAAGGTTTTTCTGCTCTTCAAGATTCAAGGCCAAAAGCTTTTAAAATCTGAAACCAAAACCGATCACAGCCAAGTGTTTTGATGGGCACAGACTGCTTTTCCTCAGACACCCCTTCCCACCCAAACCCTCTGTTTTCCTCCCCGAGGATGGAATGTGTGTTGGCTCGCAGTGGAGGATGGAGTGGGAAGAAGTGGGAGAGCAGAAGGTGCCCAGAGTGCCCCCTCCCATCCCCCTGCCCCCGGTGATGAGGAATTGCACCAGGACCTGGTCTCAACCTCCCTGCCTTTTCCAAGGTGTGGATCAGCCCTGGATGAACTCATCCCCAGCAGGAGAGCTCCAGTTCCTCCACAGAGGTGCACGGCAGCTCCTGCCAACCCTCCTGCATCGACCATGTGGGAATGGAGAACTCCAGGGGCTCAGCCTGTGTGCAGAGGGTGCCGGGCAGTGCAGGATAAATCCCAGCTCTCCCCAAGGGCTCGGATACGAATCCAGCAGCAGCTCTGGGCAGGATTAGGCCAGCCCAGCACCCATGAATGTGCCTGAGCCTGTCACACAGGCAGAGCTGAACACCACCGTTAATAGTGCCTGGATCTGCTTTATTCATTTCTGCTACAATCAGATCCTAAACCCTTCTGGACAGTGATTCCTGAGCTGGAGCAATCCAGCTGCCCTCCCTGGAGCAGTACTCACGGTGATACCATCGGCATTAGTAATGGGAGCCTTGATACAGCTACAGGCTACTCCTGCTTTGGCCCTTTCAGGAGCACAGCAGCGAAACGAGGCCTTTGTGATTATCCCAGCATCCTTTTATCAGGCATTTGCAGCTCTCTAATTCCTCTAAGCCCCTCTGGCTGAGATATCTTGGCAATCAGGTTCTCCTGATACCACCGCATCTCTGGGGCAGCACTCCTGTGTTGGCCCCAGCTGCCCACAGGACACAGGCCTGGCTGGGGGTCCCAGGGATCCTCCTGCATGGGGATGAAGCTTTGGGGCTGGAAGGGATGATTTTGGTGCCTCCGTGCTGTTGCTGCTCGGGTGGGCGGGTTCTTGGTGCTTTGCAAACACCCAGTGCCGTGTCTGGGGGAGAGGAGATGCTCCTGGAGCCGCTGCCCTGCCACCCCTCCTGTCCTGCTGCCTCTCCAGAGCCTGGTGCCACCAGCCCAGCCCTGGGGTGGGGCTGTGCCCCCCCTGGCAGCTCCCACACGCAGCCCAGGCTCGGCACCCGCCTTGGCTAAGTATAAACTGCGGGGGCTGAGGCTGGTTGGAGACATCCTCCCCGGAGCCCAGCTTCCTGCGCGGTGTTTGCACACACCCGGTATCCAGGCACAGCCCAGAATAGACCTGGAGACGAGCTGTCGTTCTGCGTTAAGGTCACTTTGTGCTCCAAACTGTCCCGGCCCTGCCTGGCCCATCCTGCAGGAGCAGCTGCTGTGCCCACGCTGCTGTGCAGAGCACACAGCCCCCACTGCCACACTCGGGAGTGGAGAGGGCTGCAGGGCCACCACGGAGGTTTCCGTGGGTTTGGAGAAGGCTTTCCAGTGCTGAACTGCCCTCGGAGAGCTCCTGATGGAGATACAAGATAAATTCCTTTGTGCATCTCTATAGTGTTTGTTTCCTCCAGAGCTGCTATAGCAGATTAGATCAAGGTCAAACGTGACCATTCCTCTTCCAGCTGCTCCGGATTGATCACTTGTGCAGAGCAGGATGGGTTTTGGCAGCTGGGGAGGGTCCACTGCGGCCATGATCACCCCATGGGCCTTGGAGGTGGCCGGATGACTGCTGGAATTTAGACCAGTGTGGGAAGGAGCTCACCAAAGCCCACCCTGAACCTGCAAACACGGAAACACACTGCAATCCTTCCTTAAGGACAGGGATACTCGGTTCTGCTTCCCAAGGTGGGCTCCAGGCAGGAATGAGTGGGCAGGGGGCTCCAGCAGGGCTGTGGGGCAGCACCGAGCTCCGTGGGGAAGGAGCAGGGTCTGGCAGCCCAGGGAAGTGCTGGAGCACAGCTCAGGTTTGGGGGTGGCGATGGATCAGGAGCTGAGATCGACAATCCATTCTCTTCCTGATAATGCTGAATAAGCCCTTATTGATCCCGGGTGCCAGGGCCCTGTCCCTCCCCCTCCCCTGCTCCATCCTGGCTGTGTTCCGCCCTTTCTCCTCCCTGGAATGCGCATTTGCCCTTTACAAACTGCGGCATGTTTAGTGTCTCATTAAGGAGTCGCTTTAGAGTGTTTTATTTCATGCTTTGTTAAGGACAAAATCGAGTAAATGCATCCTGGCGAAGGATCTAATAAGGAATTAGTCAGCTTTCCAAAAGCATAAAATGTGGTTTAAAGGCACAATCCATTAAGAATTAGGGTTCACATGACAAATAACCCGAGGATACTGGGCTGGTGTTTTGGGGAATGCTTTAAGTACTCGGGATCCTTGACTGTCCTGTTGTGAGCTGATGTCCCAGCATGTCCCAGTATGTCCCACGGTGTCCTGACTGTCAGTGAGCCCCCTCCCCTCCCAGGGCTGTGCTTTCTCCCCCATCTTATCCCATCCTGGAGAAAACCTTCTGCTGCAGAGCCCTAAAAGTGTCACCTGGGCCATGGGACAGCAACCACTGACAGCTCCTCCTGGGCTCAGGATGGGAGAGGAAGAGAAGAGCCCTCGAGAGCCCTGCAAAACTTCTCAGGGAAGGAGAGCTGCCACTGGCACGGCCTTGGGGACATTTCCCTCCATCAGCCCACAGCAGGGTGCCCATGGAGGGCCAAGATCAGCCCGGAGTGGGATGGAGAGGGAATCAGAGACACCAAGAAACGAGCAGAGGGTGGTGGAAGCTCCTGGTCTGCCTCCCTCGAAGGATAGGGATACTGAGGCACCCAACCTTCCTGGGGGGAGATTATTCAGAGCTGACATAAGTTGATTGTTGCAGATGATGTGTGTGAAATGTCTCCTAATGCGCTCAGGGAATTGGTGATGGATTTACTGAACCACTCACTAATTAAGGAATTAATGTTTTAACTTGTGGCAAAGAGCAGGAGAGGCCAGGAAGCACTCGAGGGCCAGGACAGATTTGCTGGTGACTGCAGCAGTGGCTTGGGGAAGGCATAGCTCTGTCCCCAGCTGTCCCAGGGGCAAAGGACCTGCCCAGGCAGAGTGTCCAAGGACTCTCTGGGAGTGAGGATCAGTGTAGGGACTGCCAGAGCTTTGGCAGCTCTGTCCTTCAGGCTAATTCACCAGCTTTTGCCTTTCCCTGTTGTGTTCCTTATCTTTGGTTCTTGCCAGAAACTGCTTCTATTTTCCAGAAGATGGAGCAAAATCAGTTTTCAGCACTGCTCGGTCCCTCTGCACAGGCTGCTTGTGCCCTCCCTCGGGCCCCCTGGGCAGTGTCACCCAGCAGTGTCCCTGTGTTTCAGGATTCACATACAAAAGCTCCATTTTTTCCCCTCTTTTCATTCCAGTTCTACCTTAATTAGCAGAATTTGAAAGAGGAAACATCAAGTTAAATGTAATCCAAGAGCTGTGCTTTTGTTTAAAGCACCTGTACTACTGAGGTGAGCTGAGGTTTATCTGGAGTCTGTTTGGAAAGGAAATTCTGACTGCTTCTCCAGCCTCTGTCCCATGGAGAGCTGGTGCTGTGGTGGCCACCCATCTTGGCTGCCACCATGGGCACGTCACAGCAGCTTGAGCTGCTTTGGGGATCAGTCAGTGCCTTCACATGCAGCCACAAAGGGGAACACGAGGCTGGGCAGCCCCAGGCCAGCAGTGGGGCTGGGGGATTGCAGACGTCCATGCCCACAGAGGGACAGGGACCCTGCATTCTGGGGGCTCCAAACCCTCCCAGGGGACATGAGGGGGCTGGATTTATGGTCTTTAAGTACCATGCATTAAGTGCTTTCCCTGGCAACTGCTGTTTCCATGGAAAGCATTGACTCTCAGGCTCTTGGAGCTCTTTGCAGCATCTCACAGAGCTCATGGTGAATTCCAGCCCATGGATCACAGCCTGGTCACCCCACAGTGGTGGATAAATCTGTATTTATGCAATTACCTCCTGGCCAGAGCAGTGCTGGGTGGCTTGGTCACTCGCTCCTTCCTGCCCATCCCTGTTCCCAACAAATGTTGGGTTTGCCCAACACGACGGTGCCTGAGGGGGCTCAGCCAAAGCGGGCGTGTTGTGCTGTGGGGGCCGGTTGTTCCTTCTTTGGGAAGTGGTGGGTGTTCCTGCAGCCACAGCTTCCCAGGGGGCTGATTTCACGCCGGCAGCACTGCTCTAATTTTGTGCCCAGCTTTGCCCAAGTCCCACTTTTCCTGTTTTTTGCAGACAGTGGCTCGGGGGCAGCGCTGGTGCCGGCCAGCCCAGATCCTCTCGCTGCGGATGAGCCGGCGGAGAAGACGGGCGGTGGGGCTGCAGAGCTCGGGCACGGCATGGGTTTGACTGGTGGAGCTGAAGGTTTTGGACATGCCGTGGGGTCAGATCGTGGAGCTGGGGACCTCGGGCAGGGCACTGCCCTCAACCTCCTGCCAGCCCCGCAGGACGGCACGGAGCCAGCGGAGGAGACCACGCCGCTCCTGCCTACGGCCACCGCCACCCCCAGACCTGATGCCAAACAAACTTCACCTGGCAAGAAAAAGCCACCGAGTCTAAAGCAAGTAAATATGGGAAGAAAGCACCCCAGGCTGAAGCCCACCCCGGCAGGGCCCCCTGGAACTGCCTCCACAGCCAGCCCACGGAGCTCCAGGCTCCCCACGGCCGCCCCAGGGCTGCGGGTGCCAGCAGAGGACACGGAGCGGAGCCCCCCTGAGCTGCCCTGGGGGGACCAGGCCACCACCAGCCGTCCCACGCTGCAGATCTCCCCTTCCACCCTGCCCCCAGCCCTCCCCCGGCCCTTCCCTGGCAGCACGGGGGACACTGGAGATGCTCTGACGGCGGCTCCTGCTGGCGCTGCCGTTATCCCGACAAACAGCGCGGAGAGGGACACGCACGGCTCTGCGTCGGAGGAGAGCCAGGAAACCACCACGTCCACCATCATCACCACCACTGTCACAACCACGGAGCCCACCCCGGGTAAGCTGAGCTGAGCACGGGCACGGGGCTACAGCACTGGTGGGGATCACGCCTGTGTTTGGGCACCCCTCCCTCTTCCCCCAAAATCAGGTCATCATCCAGGTTTGAGGGCTGCCTAAAATCTTCTGCTCTTCATGCACTTCATGAGTAGAGGGATGAAACATTTGTCCAATGAGGAAAGGCTGGAAGAGCTGGGAGAAGTTCCTTCCAGTTCTTAAAGGGGTTTCAAGAGAGCTGGAGAGGGAATTTAGACAAAGACCTGGAGTACCAGGAGAAGGGAGAATGGCTTCCCACTGCTAGAGGGGCAAGGTTAGATGGGATGTTGAGAAGGAATCCTTCCCTGGGAGGGTGGTGAGGCCCTGGCAGACAGGTCTTGGAGCAACTTGGGCTACTGGGAGTTGTTCCTGCCATGGCAGGGGTTGTATTTTAATGTCCCTTCCAACCCAAGCCATTCTGGATTTTGTAACTCCATGCGATCACCGATGGGGCAGGCACTGGGGTGCTGGGTTTTGGGGTGTGGGAGGGAGTGACCCCGCTGTGTGTCCCCTCAGTGCTCTGCAGCATGAGCTTCCACGAGCCCGAGGGCTACATCGACTCCACGGATTACCCCCCACTGCCCCTGCACGGGTACCTGCAGTGCACCTACAACGTCACCGTCTACACCGGCTACGGCGTCGAGCTCCAGGTGAGCCTTGGGGGGATCCCCACAGCCACTGGTCACTGCAGCAAATGATGCCAAGCCTTGGGCACCTCTGCCCTGGGCACCAAAACTTGGTCAAATGCCCCTTTCCAGTGAAAAAAGTAGATTTTTTTTCTGTGGTGTTGTAATAAGTGAACTCTATGAGGGAGCTGGAACATCCTGAATGTCAGCGATGATCAAACTCTTTAAATGTCATGCAATTAATTTAACCAGGAGGCGCTGGCAGCAGGCTGTTAAAAAAGGCATTTGATGGGAAGGGGCCACCAGCTCCCTGTCCTCTGCTCCCCCCATTTGCTGGGAGGGGTTTGGGTGGCTCTGAGGGTGCAGGAAGCCCAGCAGGGCAGCCCAGGTTCCTTCTTTGGCTGGTGCAGGTGCCCAGCAAATGCTCACCCATGAGAGCAGGGGGTCTCAACCAAGCTGATGTGCACCATTGCACCATCAGCTCCCCCCAAAATGAGCATCCCTCAGCCTGGTGAGGCTGCAAGCAGGGCAGGGGCCTCTGCACATTCCAAACACTCTCCAGACCAAACCACCCTAGGGTGTCCATGCTCCCCACAATCCTTTCTTCTTATGTTTTCTCCATGTCACCATTTGCATCCAACTAAAATTCCTTCACTTTGAATTTGTGTCATTAAAAGGAGAAGGAATTCCAGACAGATTGTCCCCGCTGTCCCCCTGGTGGGCACAGGCAGGGGCTGATCCCCAGGGCATGAGGCCACCGTGGCTGCCAGCCCTGCTGGGGGGGTTGCCCTGGGAGCAGCAGCGGTGCAGGTTGGGCACTGGGGAGTCTGAGCAGCTCAGCCACTTTTCCATGGCAGTGGAAAAGTAACCGGACGCAGCAACTGTCTCCTCAGATCCACAGGGTGCTAAAGACAGGCTGCTCTGCTGTAAATTCGCCTCTGTCCATAATCCATCAGGTGACACCACTCCTGACCTCACTCTGTTGCGAGCTGAGGTTTTAATGGAGCATAAAATTGGCCTCTCCACCCCCCCAAGCTTTGCATTTTGCTTTGCTGGTGCTTTGGAGCGTTTCAGACAAATTAAGTCGCAACAGCAGGTCGGTGCTGGTGGAGCGTGGCCTCATCTGCAGCTGGCAGTGCCCTGTGCTGCAGCACCATGGGCTCGGGGCTCGGGGGTGAATTCCAAAGGGAAGGCACTGGATAACCCGGGGTGTGGGGTTTGGGGTCCCTTTGGAGGGATTTGGGTTTGATTCCCAGCTCCTGTAGCAGGGAGGTGCTGCCTCTCACCCTGGGAATCTCATGTGCAGGAGCAAAGAGAAGCCCCTGGCACAGAACCCCCTGCATGGGTGGTCCCCTCTCCCTGCAGGGGCTGTGGGACAGCCTCGTGGTGGCAGGAATGCCTGTGGCATTCCAGCTCGGCCCAAAAGTGCTCCTGCAGGCACTGGGAGCCATGCAGGAGGACACAGGGACCCACCACGTCCTTTGGAGCAAGATCTTCACTCACTGCAGGGAAATCTGCCTTTGGGAAGCAGTGGACACAAAGCCTGGAGGTCAGGCATGGTCCTGGGAAAGGCTGGGAGCTGCCCTGGGCCTGGTGAGACCTTGGGGTCCCTGCTCAGCTCGCTGCCCCTCTCTGCACCCCTCACAGCATTCCAGGGAGAGCTGTGTCCCTGCCTGTGCCACGGCAGCCCTGGGAGCTGGGAGCAGCCAGCTCTCCAAACGCTTCGTGAAGTTATATTTATTTTTAAAATTCTTGAATCTTCTTGGCAGGAAATAGAATTCCCCTAAAGAGGTTTTCCAGTGGGTGAGCGAGGCTGGCAGCCCGACTCGAGGATCCCTCCTGCCTTCCCAAGGCTCTGGAGGAGCTGCTGTCGGTGCGGGCTGTGATTGAAGTCAGAGCCCGTGCTCCCAGCCCCTGGCAGGAGCTCACACATATGGTCCCTCTCACAGGGCTGACGGTCCCTGGCACGGGGCCACGGCAGCGTCTGCACTCGCTGGTGACTCCAGGCTCCTCTGGGAATGCCAGCCTGGTGCTGCCACAGGGATTGGCACTTGCGGTGACACCCTCCTCCCCTGGCTTTACCCAGGGGAGGCTGATGGAGCTGAGTGTGTGTGTGTGTGTCCCGTGACACCCAGAACTGATCCCCAGCTTCCTCCCTTCCGCAGAGCTCTGCCTGCTCCAACTGCTCCCCTGAATTCCCTCCCTGATTTCCTGGAGTGATTTGGCTCCGTGTCAGGTGCGTGGTGCCACCAGCACTGGAGGGAGCCAGCTGGGGAACAGGTTTGGCTTCAAGAGATTGCAGAACAAAATCTGTTAGAAACACCTTGGAAAAATCTTTGCAGGGATCCAGACTCAGCTGGGGAAGCAAAACTCCAGTGGGAGCTGGGGGAAATTGTTGGCATTGTCTGGAACCTGCTTGGATCCCTGGACTCCAAATAATTGTAACCCAAGTAACAATTAATCCCAGTTATTAATAGGATTAATAATTATAGTCAGATCTGAGCCATCCCACCAGCCACAGTGTGTTCTGGCCATGCTGGGGGTCAGAGTTGCACATGGCCCGTGCTCCAGGCAATGCTTTTGGGACAATATCTGGAAAAGAAGAAATGACCCAGGGCAAGCTGAGGGTCAAAGTTTCACATGGCCAATGCTCCAAACAATGTTTTTCCCTGCCAGGACCCAACTGGAAAAAAAAAAAAAAAAAAAGGGCAAAATCAGCTCCTCTGGGATTGAAACATAGGCTGGGGTGAACCCAGACATGCTCTGAACCAGCGTGGGGATGTTAATTCAGCTTTGCAGCGAGGAACAGGCTTCTCCAGGGATTTTCCTTCAGGAGCAGCTGAGGCCTGAGGGTGGCTCCACGTAGTGCCCTTGGAGCAGGGCACATCCCAGCCCCGTGTGCCAGGGGGAGGTGGGCACGGCGGTGGCAGCAGCCGCAAATCCCTGCAGCCACAACATCGTCGGGAGAGCTCCCAATCACGGCTGGGCTGGTGCTAAATATAGAGCCCCGAGCCTCGCACACTCAGGGAAACAAACGGTCTGATGAGCATCTTTCTGCTGAAATATGAGCCCATTTATTAAGCTAAATGGACGTGAAATGTAAATGTGAGGTTACTGCTCAGCTATTTCCAAATAATAATTAAAGCCTTTTGGAACTACTCATTAGATGCACTCGCTGTGTGGCTCCCCGGTGGGGTGAGGGATCCTGGGGAGGTTCCCTGGTGCACGGGGTGGCTGCTGAGCACCAAGCCCTGAGGAGTGCCCTGGTTTTTGTTGCAGCACCGTGCTGGTGTGAGGGCTGGGGTGTGAGCCCCGGGGTCCCCACTCTGCCCCCACAGCTCACTGTGGGTCTCTGCTCCCCGCAGGTGAAGAGCGTGAACCTGTCGGACGGGGAGGTGCTGTCCATCCGCGGCGTGGACGGCGATGCCCTGGTGGTTTTGGCCAACCAGACCCTTCTGGTGGAAGGCCAGGTGATCCGCAGCCCTACCAACACCATCTCCGTCTACTTCCGCACCTTCCAGGACGACGTGGTGGGGACCTTCCAGCTCCACTACCAGGGTAGGTGTGTCCCCAACATGGATATGAGGCTTTTTGGGGTCAGTCCCAAAAATTTTTTTGGGGTTGTGCCCCCACAGACCAGCCACGCTCCTGTGTCACCACCTGCCCATGCCCAGAGCACCACCTGGGCCGGGTCAAGGTGTTGTGCCCAGGGCAGAGGGTTCAACATTCCCCGATGTCCCCAACCCCAGCACTGGCTGTGCCCCTCACACCCGCCTTGCCCCGTTTCTGTCCCCGTGCAGCAGCTCCTCCTGCACAAACTCTCACTGCCAGTCTATTTTTTACCTCGAAGAGCTTTAAAAAATAAATGAGTTCCAGCAAATTATTTTTAAAATAGAAACTGGGTCTGGGCGAGAGCAGTAACAGGTGGGGAAGCAGCGGCAGTGGGGGGTTGGTGGTGCTCTGCCTCTGGTCTGTGTGACACGTGGGCACATCCAGCACGTCCCCAAGGGGTGGCTGGGAGCAGCTGAGCCCTGAGCTCCCAACGTGTGCCTGTTGCAGTGTTTATGCTGAGCTGCAACTTCCCACGGAGACCTAACTTTGGGGACGTGACGGTGATGGATCTGCACTCGGGTGGCATCGCTCACTTCCACTGTCACCTGGGCTATGAGCTGCAGGGCCCCCGCATGCTGACCTGCATCAACGCATCCCGGCCGCACTGGAGCAGCCCCGAGCCCATCTGCTCAGGTACTGCACATCCCAACCCCAGGGCTGGAAAACTGGGCTCCATGCTGGAAAACTTTCTCTGCCCCATGAGATGAATGTGGTCCCTGAAGGGGGTGAGAGCAATGCACAGGACATGGCCTGAGGTGCCACAGGTGGTCAGGCAGTGACAGCAGAATCTGTCCCATTATTAGGCAGAAAAAGAAAAGGAAATTAAGATTTTATATGTGTGTGTGGGTATTAATATGCATTTGTGAGTATAAATAAGTACAGACAGAGCCAAGCAAGAGGTTTGAGCTGGGCAGAGGGGTTCACCTCTGGGCTTGGGGGGCACAAATGCCACTGTCCCCATGCCCCCATGCTCTGTGTTGCAGCTCCCTGTGGAGGGACAGTCCACAATGCCACCATCGGCCGGGTGCTGTCCCCCAGCTACAGCGGGAACCAGTCTGGCAGCATGTACTGCGTGTGGGCCATCGGGGCACCCCCGGGCCAGAAGCTGCACCTGCACTTCGAGAAGCTCCTGCTGACTGAGAAGGACAGGTGAGGCTCCAGGAGCCATTTCCCCACAGCCCTGGGACTGCAGAGGGGTTTCAGGGGGCTTCTTCTGCATGGGGTGAGAGCGGGGCACTAAAGATAGAAAAATGGATCTATTTGGGTTGGGAAATCCCTCTGAGACTACTGAGTTCAACTGTCCCTCAGCATTGCCAAGGCCACCAATAAACCATGTCTCCGCATTTACACAGCTGTTAAATCCCTCCAAGGATAGGAACTCCACCACTGCCCCCAGCAGTCTGTTTCAATGCTTGCCAGCCTTTTTGAGGAGGAAATTTTCCCTGATATCCACTCTAAACCTTCCGTGACACAAGCCATTTCTTCTAGTCCTGTCCTTTTCTCCCTGGGAGCAGAGCTCAAACCCCTCCCTCCTGTCAGGGAGTTGTGCAAAGCCAGAAGGGCCCCCCTGAACCTCCTTTTCCCCAAGGTGAGCCCCTTTTCCCAGCTCCCTCAGCTGCTCCTGGGGCTCCAGCCCCATCCCCAGCTCTGGACACACTCCAGCCCCTCCACATCCTGGAGTAAAGTGCCCATAATTCACCAAAATCTGGAAGCTCCCAGCTTGTCCCGTCTGCTCCACCTCACCCCCCTTGTGTCTGGGTGTGACCCGGGGACGCTGGCCCGTGTGACAGCCCCCTGTGGCCCGCAGGATGGTGGTGTACAGCGGGGACACCAACCGCTCGGCCGTGCTCTACGACTCGCTGCGCGCCGACAGCGTCCCCTTCGAGGGCGTCATCAGCGACGGCTCCGCCATCAGGATCGACTTCCTCGCCGAGGAGCCCGCGGCCGCCACGGCCTTCAACATCCGCTTCGAAGGTGCTGTGTCCCCGTGGTGGGACCCGAGGGCAGTGCCCGGCTCAGCCACGATGCCCAGCCCCAGGGGCAGCTACAGATGTGTGGTTGTAGGAAGGGTCCTGGCTGTCCCCAGCAGGGGCAGTGCTGGTGCCTCTCTGCAGCTCCCGTTGTCATTTAAGTGGATCCCACTGCAGGATCATTCCCACGGGAGCCCTGTGGCCCTGAGCAGGCTCAGTGACACGCAGCAGTCGCAGGGTGGATGGCTTGGCGTGCCCAGCTTGGGAAACAATGCCCAGCAGTGCCCTGAGCACATCCCTAGTGCTGATCCACCACGGGAGTGGGGTTTGGTTAGGCCTGCTTGGCTCAGAACAGATAAATTGTTGATAATCCTAACTGCCTGTGAAACACTCTGTGCCAGAGGCCATCCATGCAGGTGGGAATGTAGGGGTCAGGCTCTTGTGGGGACAGCAGCAGGGCCTGGGGGTCACCCAGGGAAGCTCAGCGAGAAGGGAGAAGCTCCGTGTCCCTGGAGCTAACAGGGATCTCTTCCAGCCTTTGAGCGGGGCCACTGTTATGAGCCCTACATCCAGAACGGGAACTTCACCACCTCTGACCCCACCTACAACCTGGGCACCACCGTGGAGTTCACCTGTGACCCCGGGCACTCCCTGGAGCAGGGCCCCGCTGTCATCGAGTGCATCAACATGCGGGACCCCTACTGGAACGACACGGAGCCGCTGTGCCGAGGTCAGTCCTGCCCGTGGGCACTGCTGCGTGTGGGGTGAGCCCCCCTGGGCCCCCCCTGAGCCCTGCCTACCCCTTGCCCCCACAGCCACGTGTGGAGGGGAGCTGACTGCCGTGGCCGGGGTGATCCTGTCCCCCAACTGGCCGGAGCCCTACACGGAGGGGGAGGATTGCATCTGGAGGATCCATGTGGGTGAGGAGAAGCGGCTCTTCCTGGACATCCAGCTGTGAGTAGCCCAGGAGCTCAGAGTCTCTGCTCCAGCCTCATTTTGCTGCAGTATCCTGCTCCCCTTGCCTCCACTATGGAACCACAGAATCCCAGAAGAGTTTGGGTGGGGGAGATTTTAAAGCTGATCTCCCACAGGCAGGGGAACCTTCCACTAGCCCAGGTTGCTCCAAGCCCCTTCCAACCTGGCCTTGGACACTTCCAATGGCAGGGCAGCTCCAGCTTCTCTGGGCAACCTGTGCTAGGGCCTCACCTCCCTAGAAGCGTTTAGTCATGTCCTGTTCTGCCCCTCAGAGGTTCCATAATCCCCTTTGATGCACTTGGCACCCTGGGCAGGACTGAGTGATGCTCCCTGACTTCAAAGCACCATTACACAATCCATAGCAGCAGTTAATTGCTGCTCCAATGGCTTTGGAATTCTCCACAGGGAGCGGTGCCACAGCAGCACATGGCCACGTGCTACTGGGGTGACACCCAGCACGTCAGGAGCTGGGTCATGTGGGGTTAGGAGAGCCTGGAGGCATCCATGAGATGGAAACAGCTCAATCTTTGGGCTGAATATGAAATACAGGCACTGAGGGAGTGGAGCCACCCAGCAAGCCCAGGCTGAACATGCTGGGGTCAGAGGGGAAAGGGATCCAATGCCAGGCTGAGAGCTCTTGGCATGGTAATGCTGCTACTGCAGCGGGAGCCTCCTTTGATGCTATTTTGGGTTTTCAAGAGGAGGACATGTTTCAAGCAGAGGCTTAGAGTCATAAAGATTTTAAAGCTCCCCATAAAATCCCAAGTCGGAGCTCCCAGCACACCTCTCCCAGCTCAGTGGGTGCTTGGGCTGAGCAGAACTGGAGGGCAAGTGATTTGAAGTCATCAGGCATAAATGTCACTGAGAAAATCGTGTTTGACAGAAAGCAGAGATTTACCACAAATGTCAGCTTGCCATGGGGATTAGCTGGGCTCCCTCCAAGAACATTCCTAATAAAACGTTTGGGGATCAGTTCAGGCATCTCCTGCATGGCTGGGAGCATCCTGGTGCTCTCCTCTGGCCCTCTTTCCCCCCAGGGAAGGAGAGGAGAGATGTCCCTGCCACCGTCCCTCCTGTGCCACCCGGCAGCAGGGCACTGGAGCCGGCTCTGCTCCCAGCCCTGGGGAGTCTTGCTGGGGCATGGACACGGCAGGACAGCGAGTGGGGAAGGGGTCACTGCCCATCCTTGGGGTCGATGTGATAGTTCGCCCACGCTGCCAGCCCTGGGCACCACCAGAACCCTCCCGACACCAGAGCTGTGTGTGCCCTGGCGTGTGCATACATCCCCTGCCCTTGGAGCAGCCCCTGTCCCCCTTCGGCTCCAGGGCAGCCGCATTCCCGGGGTGGACGGAGGCTGCAGCCATCCCTATCCGGTGTCCCCGGCCGTCCCTGCCATCCGCGGGCCGCCGCTGCTCTCTGGTGGCCGCGGGGGACAAGCGCGGCTCCGCCGGGATCGGCGCTCCCAAGCGCGGGGTCCCGGGAGCCGCCGGCACCGCCCGGCCTCGAACGCCCCGGAGGGAGGAGACCCAGAGGGAGGTGACCCGCAGGGAGGTGACCAGCAGGGAGGTCACTTGGCTGTCCCTTGAGCCCCGCACTGCTGTGTCCTGCCGGGGCTCCTGGCACACGCTGCTCTCACACCAAACTCTCCCCTCAGCCTGAACATCACCAACAGCGACATCCTCACCATCTACGACGGGGACGAGCTCTCTGCCCGCATCCTGGGGCAGTACGTTGGCAGCAGCGGCCCCCAGAAGCTCTACTCCTCCAGCCCCGACCTCACCATCCAGTTCCACTCGGACCCTGCTGGGCTCATCTTCGGGAAGGGGCAAGGATTCATCATGAACTACATAGGTACGGGGAGCAGGGTGCTGGTGGTGTGAGGATGTGACACACAGCCAGCCCAGATTGTCCAAGTGTGGGGTCTGGAAGCAGGGAGAGTCACTGTGGCATCAGCACCCCCTTCACATCCCACCCTGAACCTCCTGCAGATGCCCCAGCCCAGCTGCAAGTGTCTGGGTCGGACACTTCTGGGGGGTCCCTGTGTGTCTCCCCTCCTTCAGGCTGGCAACAAGGCAGTTTTGGTCCCTGATAGCCCGGGTCTGGCCCAGATGGAGAGAAATTGCTGGAAACATGGATGCAGGATGCCCACACACCCCCTGTCATGCATGAGCTGATGGCAGGGGTGGTCACTAAAGCCAGACCCTGTGTGGGCTCCTGAGATGGATGCTCCCATCTCTTTGCCCCAGATTGGCTCAGATGGCACCTGGAGACGTCTGTTCCATTGTCCTTCGGGCCAGCTGTGCCTGCCAGGCTGGGGCTGTGGGTGCCCACGGCAGGGACAAGGACTGGGAGGGGCATTCCATATCCATGGCTGCCTCTGGCTGCCTCTCCCCCACCCTGTTTCCCATGCCAGACTCCTTCCAGGCAGGTTTTCCTTGCACTGCTGACAGCCCTGGCTGTGACAAACCCAGCCAGCTGCAATGCAGTGCACCTGGGAGGCTGCAGGGCCCTCCTCAGTGTTCTGCAGCACATGGGGCTGGGGAGGGCAGGGCACAACCCCTCCCATGAGTAAACCAGCCTGAGGGAAGCAGGGAACAAATCCTCTCATGAGCAAACCAGCTGTGCTGTGGCCGTGGCGCTGGCACCTCTCCTGCACCCACAGCTGGAGCTGAGCCTGGTGTTCCCAGGTTATCCTGACCCTGGCACAGACATTTTCACCAGCCCAGCCCTCTGCCTGCCTGTAGGATCAGGGCTGGGGAGGCTTCAAAGAGCCCCTGTCCCCTTCTACTGCCCTTTCCCAGTGCCCAGGGGATGCTGCCTGCAGACCAGCTGTGCCATCCATGGAGTATGAGACTGGAGAGCTGTGGGGAGGGACAGGCCCTTGGGAAGAGCCATGTGTCCAGCTGGGGTGGCTCTGGGGAGGGCTGTGCCAAGGGTCCTGCTCGGTGGGTGACAGCCAGAATCCCTCTTTGGCTGCAGAGGTGTCCCGAAACGACTCCTGCTCTGACCTGCCCGAGATCCAGAACGGCTGGAAGACCACGTCACACACAGAGCTGGTGAGAGGGGCTAAGATCACCTACCAGTGTGACCCGGGCTATGACATCGTGGGCAGTGACACCCTCACCTGCCAGTGGGACCTCAGCTGGAGCAGCGACCCTCCCTTCTGTGAAAAGAGTAAGTGTCCCACAGGAAGGTGCTGCTGTCCCTGTCCCACACCCTGCAACAGCACTGCTCCCACTCCGAGGGGCTCCCAGCTCCAAGGGGCTCCCAGTTCCAAGGGGCTCCCAGCTCCAAGGGGCTCCCAGTTCTAAGGGACTCCCAGCCCCAAGGGGCT